>JASCZW010000475.1:0-130320 GCA_034211315.2 Aedes japonicus
ATTGGCTTATATACTTGTGTGCTATTAATCAAAAATCCAAAGTTTAAATCATCGGTAAACCCCTCGCTGGGCTGCCTCCATTTTTTTTAGATTTTTAAAAGTCAATATATTGTTTATTGAATATCTCGAATAAAAGAGCTACAAACAATCATATCGAAAAATTGGAAAATTAATTGGTTTCTTTTTCTCTGAAAATGCTTTTTAAATATTTATGGCTTCAAGTTTTGCAGACTTTTTACAAAACACTTAGCATTTGTCCGGAATATGATTTGAAAGATTTCATGTTTTAAAATTTGTTATTCTACCAGCGGTTTTACATGGCCACTTATGTGGGTAGAGTAAAAAATCCTAACAAAAACAAAACAAACAACATTGAAATTGCTAACCAATGGATGCTCCGGTGGAGCAAACGATTCTTGAAAGTTTCACGCCTGAAATCCTAATAGTATTTGAGGTTTGGGTTCAGAAAACTTCGAAGTGATAGGGACTTGATCCGGTATGTCCTCAACAGTACTGCAGCAGTCCTCAAGAAGGGCTTTGAACAGCCTTCCTTTATCCGGCAGCGCTGCTTCGAGGCTTTGCGCATACTCAGTTGCGACTTCGAGTAGCTTCAGTCCTTCTAGATTGTACCGTTGCGGTCGTCGGGACCGAATCTTGTTTATAACGGGAAGTCTCTGGCACATTTTGATTTCTGCAAAAGAGTGATCTGAACGTCGATAATATCCAAGAAGGCGCCCATCGAAACGTGGTCAATTTTTCATTCGGTCTGTTGTAGGACTGTATGGGACGCTGTAATGAAATTAGGAATTACGTAAGGCCATATTCTCGAAAGGTGACGAAATTTATAATTTTGGGGCCATTTTCGTTCGTAAGGTGGGTGTCCTGAACTTCCCTATAATCGGTGTTAAACGGCTAATCGTCAACAGTTGGTAGATTGGTCAGTTGGTCACCACTCCAAACTTGTTCAAACTCATGTGCGTACTCAATATTCAAACCTTTCACCTAGAAACCAAAATGAGAATTAATGCATCATCTAATTCATTTTTATACTTTAAATGTTTTTCGAAAAACGTGTCTACATGATGACATTGCTAAAATGAACGTTAGTAAAGTTGCTAATGAAAGCTATTACGTTAGCGGTAAAAATCTGCCAATTGACAGTACCATCTAATTCTAGCTCAAGTTCTTAAGTCCCATCGATTGAAGATGAAGAAAGGGCATTCAGCTGTGTCGTGAAATCAGGTACACTATCGTTTATTACTTTTCCATGAAATTTGTTTCACGTTCTGTAGTTTCTAGTTGCAGTTGGTTAAGTCATAATTGAGCTAATGTGTTAAGTTCGTCTTTACACGGTCTACTGCTGTTATTGTTCATTAACAATTCAGTGACAGTTGCGTTGCAATCAATTAAACGATCTGCATCACAAATCTGTTTGGAAGTGGTTTAAACTAGCGGAAGTCGTGCTAGGGAAATTGCGACTTAGTGGATCCTGTTGCGAATATCTGACTGCATGAAGTTTACAAATTAGTATACTTTTCATTAGGAAAGTGATGCATCATCGCTTTATTGTTTGTTTTCTTGTCCGACCCACCTCCCCCCATTTGGTTTTGTTATCCATCTTGAATTTTTTTTAAATTTCATGCTTGACATTCGTTACCGTAAACAAAAAAAAACTTATTGCTAGCCAAGCTGAATGGTAAATCCGCTAAATCTAAGCGCTTTGGATTTCTAGCGTTAGTTAGGGAAACGTGTTAACAAATCATCTAATAAACTATTTTACTTCAGATATTACAATTATTATACTGACATGATATTGAATACAGAAATCAAACGAAAGATAACAGATTTAAACCTCCACATTGACTACAAATGAAACATAGAGCAAACTGCTAACGATACAAATAAAAAGTGATTACAAATCAAACAAACAGATGCTACTCCAAATTTCGATTCTTAGGGTCTAGGTATTCATTCTATCGATCATCAGTTACATTTGCATTCAATCATACACAATCTTCTAGTGAAAGGAACATAGTTCTTAAGAAACCCCTCTTCAACCCGAAATGAATTTGACCATAGTCAGTCAAAATGCGCAAACATACTACACATGTCGAAAAACAAACAAAGTTCTGAATTTTACACAAAACTATACTCACAATCCGAGATATTCTTCCTAGCAGTTACCTGTTCTGAAATAAATACAGCTTTCTTTACTTATCGCCATGTTAACAGAAACATTTAATTATCTCGATTCTTGACATGTTCGCACCAAACCTAAACTATCGAAAAACTCTCAATAAACCATCACAACATTGAAAAAATAAACCACAATGAACTGAATGGATTTAAGTTAGATTTAATGCCTCTGAACAAAATAAAAACAAACGAAATCTTCATCAAAACCAGTTGTTTTCATCGCTTACTTCGTTTCCGTCAGTATCACATGCGTCAACGTTTATGGTTCGATTCGGGTGGGTGCCTACATCTAGGCGCAAGGCCTCGAAAACGAGGAGTTACTTTTTTCTGCTGGGAAAAACGATCGGTCCCAGTGTTGGCGGAGATCCGTAGCTGGTGGAGCTGGTCGGTGGTGGTACCGGGGTGGCGAAGATGATCTGAACGTTAACCGGTGGACAGTAAACGGCCGGATTGTTGTTGACTACGATCGGTGATGATGACGGTGCTGACGCCGGTGGAGGCAGAGGATTCCAGTTCCAGTTGACGATTCGCGAGATCAGTTGGGAGTGCAATGGAGGTTGATTTGCGATAAGGATCAGCGCGAAGAGCAATGCCGATGGGTGCTTCATGGCTGTTGGGAGTGAAGTACAACCGGAGAGATTATCTGGGCGATCATCGGTTGGACATGAAGTGAGATGCACACCCTGGGCATCTGAATAAATAGCAGAGTTCGGTTTGACTGTTTGCTTCGATAAATTTGAATGCACAAACAATGTGTTTCTATTCGTAACATATTGATTAATGTTTTTAGCTTGAGTATTCACTAGACTAATTCAAAGCGTTTGCAATTTTCTTATACTCAAACTTAAACAGCCTCGAAAATTTCCTATTCTAAAACTGCCCCCAAAACCTTCACAAGACAAACATGGCCTTGATGCCTGACAAAAATAAACAATCAGGAAGTATTTGACTACTACAGATTTCCAAGGCACACTATATGGTTGCTAGCTTGAAAATTATAGACAGTTCTATTGATCATAATTGATGATCGAAAGTGAGGTTAGGATTCTAACATTTCGAAAATTCAACTTGATAAATACGTCCTGCTTTAGAAGAATTTACATATTCTCGGTCATCTAAGCAGTGGCCACCCTTTCATGAGTATTTCCTAGCGTTGTGTCCATATAAGAAATTTTGGGTTATTTTCTTTTGTTGGATATTTTTTCATCTATCTATTACAATCAACAGAATTACCTATAACTGCTTTAGAGTGTTATTTTATAGACTGCCAAACTTCTAAATTGAGGGCTGTGTTTCAATTCGCGAATTAATTTTAATTTTCACTTAAACTTGACAGATGAAAAATAATCGATTAAGTCTGCTTCTCGAGCTGACTCATTTCTAACAGACGGCAACTCAATTTTGACAGACACCTTATTGAATATTTGCTGATCGATAACATAGGGATTTAGATCGGTTTATCGATTATTTTCCATCTGTCAAGTTTTAGTAAAATTAAAGTTAATCCGCGAATTGGAACACAGCCTGAGTGTAACTGTGGAGGAATCCAGGTAAAACAAAAGTGAGGTTAAACGTCTTAGATGGCGCTATTTCAAAATGGATTTTCGAGGCGTCTAAGCAAAGTAATTGGCGATGAAAAGATAAGGAATAACGACGATAATGACGATACTTACCATTTCCATACAGTTTGAAACTTATCCAGGATGGTACAGTATTTATCAATTTCAGTTTTTGACACTACGAAGTTTAACCTCACTTAAGCTTGCCTTGTATTTCTCAATTTTTGTACAGAGAAGTTTATTATAACGTGTCGTTAAATATGAAGCCAGGAGTACCAATCGAGCTTTCAAGCGGGGAAAAGTAAATAAACATGATTATTTTGCTGAACAGTAAAGGTAGCCCTCGTTAAAATTACAACCCACAAAGCCGTTAGCCAAAAATCCGTCAATTGTCTTGCAATTGTCGGAGTATCAAACGAAACATCTTCGCTAAGTTTTACTAAAGGGTGTTCCGATCAAAATTTGGTCAAACAGTAATGTGTGTGAGTCGATCAAAGTTCTTATAAATAGGTCAAGCTACAGATACGCTTCCTTTCCCAGCTTCTTTGCGACATCTCGGACAGAGAGGTTGGGGTTCCGCTCGAAACAACGACAAACGTTCACCGACCACTTTTAATACGTTGGTAACAATTGATTTAGCCACATTCAACAATGTCGCCAACTAGGTGTGAGAGTAGTTTGGATTTTCGCCATGCACGTGCAAAATAGAGGCATGATGCTACACGCACACATCTTCAAAATGAGGGGTGTGCAAAATTTTTCAATGCACGATGAAAGGAAATGCGCCAAGTTTAAATCGTCCAAATTTTGATCGAAACACCCTTTATACTCACCTTCATCAACTTGCGCTCCAAATGAAAATGCGTTTACTTTTCTTTTATACCCTCCATTCGATTTTTTACAACATTAGATCCGACAATTTTTTGTACGTTGACCGTTGACAGTCAAAACCGATCAATATTGACCTACGTTGATCGGTTTTGACTGTCTGAGGATGTTAACGTGATTCCTGCTTCATAATAGCCCAATATTTTTCGACTGGTCTTAACTCTGAAGTGTTTGGAGAATTAAGGTCCTTGGGTGCGTCAAACAAATGGTGGGCTCTTGAACGGCAGAAGACGTTTTTGTAGACCTTAACGTACACTTGTCCATTTATGGTTCAAATCGTAATGAATGGAGCCTGCTTCCTTTTTTTTCGATCGGTGACCAGATGTACTCTGTGACGTTTGATTGCTCGGAAGACAGTAGAGTTCACGATTCCAGTGTTTTGGTATGTCCCATCGGTAAATTCACCTCCTTGCTAGCCCTACTCATTGCAACTTAGCTGCACCTTGATGGCTTGACTCCTTTTCCCTTTCTACCACTTGCACCTGCTACTTCACAGCACCTTGCTACACCCTCTCTCTATACGCTAAGATAAGATTATCGAAAATAAGGTTTTCATTTTACCGAAAATTAGGTTTTGGTAACAAAACCTAGAGTATCGGTAAAATTTACCGAAAGAAAACGTTTTATTTTATCTATTTTTTGAGTAAAGTGATTTTTAACTGAGATTGACAAGTCGACAAATCATTTCAAATCATTTAGATTTCCCAAGGTTTCGCTTCACAGTGGTCCAATGACATCTTTCAATTGGACAAATTTCGGGGGTCCTTTCGTAGTCGAAGTTTAATGTGTACTGTTTAAACTCTGTGAGTTGATTTCATCAGGTGCGCAAAAAGATTTCAAAATGACGACGGTCGAAATGTTCTAAATATTGAGATTATTGTTTACTATCTATCCTTGCCTAGAAAATTACTCGACAACATAGCCGATTGTGTTTCATCGTTTCTATAATTGATGAAGTTTTTTTTTATTTATTTATTTTCCGTCGGCCTATTTCCTCACATGGTGACAATCACCGACGCCAGGGAGACGACTCCACCACCTGGACCCTACCTAACGACTCATGACTATGAACCGGGACCAGGGGCTTTAAATAGATGAAGTATGCAGAAGCAGATAATTTCTCATCTCCTTGTGAAGCGCTAGGAGTGGACAGTAATTTTATTGCTAGAACGAATAGACATGAAGAGAAAGTGTATTGATAGTTCCGTACAGAGCAACGGCAGGCTTTGAAATTGAAAGATACAAGTTTGAAAACGAGCGGAGGGTATTTGAACGGTAGTATCCGATCGGGCACATAACCCTTTGTCGTACTACCCCATGCAGGATAGGCAAGGGGGGAAATCCCCTTGACTGACAAAAGGTTATGCAACCGATCGGGCTCTTATCCTACCTATTGCTTTTTTTCTAGTTTAGTTGCTAGTAGGGGTAAAAAGTCGCACCTGGAAAAAAATCACCCGGAAGTAATTATTTGAATCATTCCTTACACACCGTAAAAAATATTGCATAATTCAACAAATTATTGGGTCGTATATGTGATACCGCTACACTGTTATTCTCTCAATTTTCTTAGAAAAATATGCATTTGGCCAACCACATTAGTTTGTTGAAACAAAGAAAATCATGGTAGCTAAAAAAAGCTTGTTGATTCGACAAAATACAGCAAAATTTCTATGCGTGTACTTGCTTTTCTATTTTATCTTAGTTATATTAGCTGTGTTGGTAACTCTTCCTCGTGAAATAATAGAACATGGATAAAATAGAAGAAAATTAAATGAAACATAATAAAATTAAACAAAATAAAATAAAATAAAATGAATTAAAATAAAACAAGATGAAATAAAATGAAATAAAATGAAATAAAATGAAATAAAATGAAATAAAATGAAATAAGATGAAATAAAATGAAATAAAATGAAATAAAATGAAATAAAATTAAATAAAATGAAATAAAATGAAATCAAACGAAATCAAATGAAATGAAAGGAAATAAAATGAAATTAAAAAAAATGACATCAAATGAAATAAAATAATATAAAATAAAATAAAATAATATAAAATAGAATAAAATATAGAATAAAATAACATCAAAACAAATCAAATCAAATCAAATCAAATAAAGTAAAGTAAAGTAAAGTAAAGTAAAGTAATGTAAAGTAGAGAAGAGTAAAGTAGAATAGAGTAGAGTAGAGTAGAGTAGAGTAGAGTAGAGTAGAGCAGAGATTTACCATCCCCAAGGCCCTTGTCACTCCCTATCCCTAGCTGCCTCTTGCTCTTTGCTACATTCCTATCCCTTGCTACTTACTTCTTCCCTACCCATTATTAACAATATGCCCCTTGATACCATCCTGCCCATTATCAGTTTCCTATTCCTAGCTTCATCACAGCCCCTTGTTACCTCCTGATTCTTGCTACTTTTCTCTATTTGCTATTTTACTGCTGTATGTTATCCCGCGGCCCCTTGCGATGCCTGCCCTTGCTACCAACCCGCCACTTGCTACCGATTGTCCCATGTTACCCCTTTGCCCATTCCAACTCCATGTTCCTTGCAACTTCCTTGCACTCTGCTTCATGACTGCCGCTTTATACGCCCATACTGCTACCCTTTGGTCCTTGCTACCCTTGCCCTTGCTTTCCTCCTGGCCCTTGCTACTTTTCTGCGCCACATAGTGAGTGAACTCTGAACATATCAAGCAAAACAATGCATTAGGTCCTAAGTAACAATGACAGATTCTCTTTGTCGACTTTCTCTTTGGTTAATAGCTTGTCTATTAAACGATTTGGTGATGTTTTCAACGTATTGAATCCATTATCACACTTTATACTACCGTACTGTATGTTGAAAATGGTTGAACATGTTTCTACATACACAGAAAAAAATAATTAATTTTAACAAGCGTGTAAAATATCCTCTCGTTTAAATCCAAGCTAAAGGAGACGTAAACAACGAAATTGCTTGCAACTTTTCATGTTCCATACACCAATATTGTCAATCTTTCATACAACAGGCTGGATTCAGGCGTTATTTGGCTTAAATTTACATGAAATATCGCATTATTTTCTGGCAAATCTAGCATTCCCTTCATGTGCATTAGATAACGCAGAAAATTCAATGTTTCTTTTTATCTGTGTAGCCGTAGGAGCCCAAAGAGAAAGTCGACAAAGAGAGTCTCTCATTGTTATTTAGGACCTAATGCATTGTTTTGCTTGATATGTGACCATCATCCGTAAGGACCTGATTACCAGGAAAAGTTTACTGGAAAAAGCAATATGCTATTTTGGAAGGCTCTTGAGGTTTAGCATAAATAATCTGGAAACTGAAATTTACACTAACGCCACGTTGTGAATGAGCTCCGGTATTATATGACTACAATACGGAAGAATTTGGCTGTAAAAAGGAATGTCCTAACTAGTTAGCCTCTCTAGTTATAGCATAAGCAAATTGGATGGTCGAATGAACACTATTGCCACGCAGTGAGTGAGTTATGAACATATGTGACCACCTTCCGGAAGGACTTGGCCACTAGGACAAATTTGCTGAAGGAAGCAATGTCATAACTGATGAGACTCTCCTGATATAGCTTTAATAATCTGGAACCTTATACTCCTTATACTGTCGAGTCTGCGGCAGTCGAGTTATTAGTACGAGACTCTGAAGAAGTCTGCACATTGTAGACGAAATACGCGTATCTTTCAAGATAAGCAAAGGTAGTTGGAATTAAATGGAAAGCTAATTTTTCGCCTCATTTCTAGTTACAGGTATTCTACTACACAGCTCAAACTCGGATTCTGGAACCTTATATCTACACTATCACCGCGTTGTAAGTGAATTACGCGCGTATCGATCACCATTCAAATGGACTAGGCCACTAGAAATAATAACTTAAGGAGCAAGGCCCTAACTGATTAGGCTCTCGAGACATAGTAGAAACAAAATGAAAGCTCATATGGATACTAGCGCCGTCTAGTGACAAAATTCCGAACTTATATGACCACCTTTACCACTAACACAAGTTCACTGAAGACGGATTTGTCTTAACTGATGGATCTCTCGAGATATCCTGGGATGAAACCAATTACCCCTCATCCCAAAGCCACACTGCTCTCATTTATAGTATCTCGAAAGAAAAGCACCTCTAGCGGTGAAATTATCAAATTCTCGGAATCCATCAGTTGCTGGGAGAACCTCAAAACGTACACATCGCTAAAATCGGTCGACTACGATGGGCCTGTTAAAATGGTTCTCGAAAACGAACCGACGGGTACAAGAAGAAGAAGCGCGCAACGAGCAAGGTCTTTTCTCGAGCCGATCAAGTAGAAGGTGACCTGCGAACTCTCCGGAGACAGCGAGGCTGGCGAGGCACAGCCATGGACCGATTACAATGGAGACAACTGCTGTGTACAGCAGAACCTACACCGGCCTTGGTCTGATTGGTAAGGTCAATGACACAGATTTGTTGGTCTAACCCTGTACAATAATTATGTCAAAAACTGTTGAGGCCTATGACTAGAAACAACTGAGATAACGTTTGCATTAAAATAAATGGACTTTTTTTTTTGGATGATGATAAAAAAAGCTAAGACAGATATTTGTCAGAATCGATATTCATCCGCTCCAGCACCTTCAACGATTGCTTCGGGTAGCGGGCCAACGTCAGATCCGGCCAAAACACCGTGTCTTCGCCCTTACGGTATTTTTTGATTAGCGACGCAACTTCCGGCAGGCATTTCGTACTATAAATTTCCCCGTTCACGGCCAGTCCGGAGCGATCCAGGGTGAGATAGGTCTCGTCGTGCATCACCACCGCCACGTCGTGATTCGCCTGGAAAATGGAGTTGAGCATCTTATTCAGCCGCTGCCGCTGCGTCATTGCCTGCAGCTTCGAAACCAGTGGCGACTTCCGCTTCCTGATATGTATGTTTATGTTCGCTAGGTACTTTTTCTCTGTTTGGCCGATTGAATCGACCTCCCGGCCAAGCGCACGCAGCGATGTAACCACTTTTCCCTCGGTCTTCCTCTTTAGCATCCTTTGGAACTTCTTGTCGCTCAGGATCGTCGGCCGTCCGAAACCGGGCTTTTTTTTTCGATGCTCTGATTGTTGTCTAATAGTGCCAAGATGTTGTAAATGCCGTATGGGTGTATCCGGCGTCCAAGTGCCGCACGATTCCCGTTTTCGACGCGTCGGAGTGCCGTTCTTTCACGGTTAGAGTTCGACTGATAGAGCTGTCAAATTTTGTCTGCTGACTGATGGGTTACTATGATGTTGCATGGGTAGTTTCGTCGGTGCGGGTGAAGGTAAACCCATGAAAATCGCCAATTTTAGTCCATTTTATTTAATGCAAACGTTAGACCTCATTTATCTCAATTAGTGAAAGCTTGCGTTCGAACAAAACCGTAAATATTGAAACCGTAAAGAACGAAACCGACTAGATTGGCATTCGACTGTACTGGAGATTTCTCTAAAGACTTTTACGTAATGTCACTTGATAATTTTCAAATTGTCCTGTAAACTACATTTAAATCTTATTCGAGGAAGATGGTACACATTTGTTTGTAGTGCAGAAGGCCACAAACAGTTGCTTACCATTTCCTATTGCATCATGGTAGAAGATGAAGCCTACATTAAAGCTGATTGTCACCAACTAACGGTACAGTGATATTTTGTCACCAAGTCCAAGTTTGACGAAGTCACTGACACTGAGACACTGAAGAAGTCTGCACATTGTAGACGAAATACGCGTATCTGTCGAAGATAAGCAAAGGTAGTTGGAATGAAATGGAAGATACTAATTCTTCTTCTAATTTCTAGTTACAGGTATTCCACTAAACAGCTCAAAACCCTCTAGGATTCATGATTGTATTTGTTATTGATTGTAAGGAAACATTATTACAAAAAGAAATGAATACTTTCCTTCTCCACTCTTTTGATCCAGCGTAGAATGAATTTACAAGAAATGAGCTTAATATCGGAACAGTTACCTTCTCTTGAGTTCCGAATTAGTCGGGTTTATTTTCTGACACGGAGCTACTATAAGCTGAGACTTAGGTCAAGATATCAACTGGCGAAATGCTTCATTTAGAAGGATAACTGTCCAGCCACTTGAACCTCTCACATATACGCATTATTTATGATTTGTCATAATGGAAATTCGATCTGTAGAAAATGCATATTTTTTGCATTTGTTCAAACATATGGTGGATGACGCCAATTGAAGCCAAATATTTTCCTTACGTTCTTCAAATACTGCTTGCATATTAAACAGTAGCATTTGGTCACTCGCACCAAACATTCTCCCATCTATAAAAACCACCCACAGCGGCTTGATTGTTCACTTATCTTCCCAAAGACCCCAGCAAATCGAGATGAAACTTCTGGTGATTGCATTTGTGGTAGCCATATCCTACCTGGTGGTGGCTGAGCCGTGGCGTGGATTTGGCGGCCATCACCGTCATCGTCAACCTGGCCAGGACGGTGGTCCACCGCCTCAACAACCTGTTAACGTTACCCAACTGCTGCAAGATATCTGGCAGGCGATCACCAGTGCTATTAACCATGCTCAGAATTCGACGGCCAGTGCGTCCAATTCTACGGCTTCCGGATCGAGCAATTCTTCGTCGGTCAGCAATTCTACCAGCGAGGGACGTTAAGATGATTCCATTATGGTTATCATTCAAAGATGTTGAAAAATTACAGTGAAGTGAGCAGTGTTGTTCGTTCACTCGATAATCACATTGAATAAATTTCTGGATGTGCCGAAAAGCTGTCTTGTTTTGTTTTAATTTAGAAAAAGTTTAATTTCAAGGATTTCTATATTTTCATGAAATAAATTCAATGAGAGCATGCATGACACATGACTACAAGTTTCCTTCCAACATTATTTTTATTATAATTTTTACGGTATTCAAATTTAGAATCTTATAAGAAGATCGCAAGCCACGTGTCCTTTTCTTCGTATTAAACAATAGAAAATTTTAATATAATAAAAACTGTACTCTAAATAAATGAGACACCCAAAACTGGTCACCAAGAATTCATTTTTAGTCGGATTTTCTTCAAACTTTAAGGGAATAAACAAGAAAATTATCGTTAGGTTACTATTTCATTGATTTATTCGTTTGCTTCTCCATATCGGAATGGTCGCAGCTTGCGATTGACACCACTGATGAGGTTTTGGGCAATAGAGGGGCCAACTTGTTTTGATACTTTTACCCACTGTTTCTTGAAATCCAGCTCGTTCTCGAATACTTTAGGTGTTTTGGCTCCATGAAGGCCCAAGACTTCTCAATCGGACGAAGCTCCGGCGAGAACGGTGGTTTGAAGTCTTTAGGTACAAATCAAAATGATTATCTCTGTACCAGTCTAACATAGACTGCGAGTAGTTGCATGATGCTGAATCTGGACAAAATCGCGTTTTTGCCGCAAACCGCAGGAAGCGCAGCAGGCGCTTCTGGAGGCACTAGCCTCGGTAGATTTGCCCATTCATGGTATCCGTCGTGATGTATGGCTGGCTGATCTCTCCACACCCACAGCTGGACTGCCAATCCAAGAACTTTTTGGTGAATTTGTTCACCTTCTTATTTCTCAGGAACGGAAAATCGTGATGTGGTAACGTAAAACTCCTGCCCCGGCAATTGGTTTGTATCCGCCTTGATGTCGCACCGTCCATCACGACGCTCCTCGGTTTCATCAGTCCCTCTTGGTGTAGCTTCCTGGCGCGGGTTTTCGCTACCGCGTTTTGTTTAACGTTTGCATTAAAAAATTGACCTTTTTCGGATGGTGATAGAAAAAACCTAAGACAGATAATTGCTTTCGATAAATTTCCCCTTGGAAGGTAATTATTTAAGCTTACTTGCAAAAAAATGCTACGCCCTTGCGAGCGGCTTTCCAGCAGTTAACCGGAACATTCGCCATGGCGGCCGAAAACATGCGTGTAGGCATGTTTTTAAGCTCTTTTTTCGTTTTATTTATCAATTCCTCCTCAGTTTCCGTGACAAAATTGTTGGAGTAGATCTTACGCTTCAGGTTGGCTCAGAAATTCTCGATGGAATGCAGCTGGGGGACGTTGGGCGGGTTCATCGACACTGTACTTTTGGTACATGATTCTGTAGGTGAGCTCTTCTTCGAATGTTCCCAATCGTGATTACTCCCAAGATTTCTCTAGTTCTACTGTAGTTTTTTATCTGACCATGAAGCAAGAAACTCGGGGACTACCAGATCCACTCCGTTCGGAGTATATTCCATCAATTTTTGCAAATAAGTTTGGCCATATCAGATGTGACAGGAAGTTTTACATCGACGGGTCAAAAACAAATGATTCCACTGGATTTGGTGTTTTTAACGAAATTCATAGCGCCTCCTTCAAACTTCAAAATCCTCGCTCCGTACGTCGCAGAATTGGCGACTGCATTAGAGCGAATTGATTCTCTTCCCTCTGATCAATTTTTCATTTTCACGGATAGTCTCAGCTCACGTCAGGCTATTCGTTCAATGAGGCCAGCAAGGCACTCACCGTATTTCGCTAGTGAAATACGATCTCTTTTGAGTGTCCTATCAAACAATTCCTACACCAACACCTCGGTTTGGGTCCCTTCTCATTGCTCCATTCCGGGTAGTGAGAAAGCGGACTCACTTGCCAAGGTGGGCGCTATGGCAGGCGATATTCATGAACGAAAAACGTTTTTTTTTTGTATTTTCCGTCAGCAAGCCTTGATCAGCTGGCAACAAAAATGGGATGCAGTGGATTTGGGCTAATGGTTTATATATTTATTTATTATTGATTCGTGAATAGATAAAAATGTTTATCCCAATGACAAGATAAAATTGAATTACATACAACAATTAACACATCACTCTTTGGAAACAACGCTTATTAACCTCATGGGATACATTAAAATTAAACACGTTATAATAGCTGTTGAAAACGCGACACATTCTGAGCACAGGTTGGTCCTTGTGTGCCGGTTTATAAAGAAAGATTGTAAACGTAGGTTTCGTCATCGAGTGTTGATATTAAGTGAGCGCTCAACTTCCGAGTTGAATACACGCGTTTTTTCGTTACTGCTCTGTGGAAGTCGAACACAAACTACTTTTTTTTTTTTTCTCTCTTCTTGCTCATCGTTGGGCCGTCCAGTGTCGCTGTGCGTCCAAACGACTCCGCGATGGGCCGTCGAGAAAACACCTTTCGCATAGATTTTGCGAACGTGCCGAAGAAACCGGACAATGCGAAAGTGCATAATTTTTGTGCGACCGTGCTGGGTCTGAAGCAAGGTGAAGTGCTTCGGATACAAAACAGCAGAACCCTAGGAGTTTCATTCGTGAAAGTCATCGATCTGGCGTTGGCGCAACGCATTTGCGAGGAACACGATGGCAAACACGACATCACTGTCGACGGAAAGAAATATCCGTTGCGAATTACCCTGGAGGATGGAGCAGTGGAGGTGAGGCTCTTCGATTTGTCCGAAGACGTGTCGGATCAAAAAATCACCGACTTCTTAGGAAGGTACGGTGACGTCACCGCAATACGCGAGCAACGAAACGGAGCCGATGTCAATTTCCTGGCATCTCGACTGGTGTCCGGGTAGCCAAAATGAACGTTGAAAGAAACATCGAGTCGTGGGTCACCATCGATGGCGAGATGACACAAGTGGCGTATTACGGGCAGCGTCAAACTTGTCGACACTGCCGCGAATACATCCACATCAGGGCAACGTGCGTGCAGAACAAAAACTGCTCGTACAAAAGTCGTACGCCGATGCTGCAAGGCAGGCGCCATCGCAAAAAACGACTCAAGTTCTGACTCCGATCCAGGCCGCACACAGTGCGAACGAAACAAAAACCATCTCGAACCAAGCTGCTCAGCCTCGGTTCGAAACACACTCGGCGAAAACGACCATGCCGCCGCCGAAACCAATTCCCCACCGGCAACAGAAGCTGCTGCCAGTACCAATCGTGACCGAACAAAATTTCCCCCCGTTAGCCTCCATCTCGGCTTCGTCTCACCCATCGGGCAGCGGGTCGTTGGCCCCTTTACAGGTCAACAGTCCCTGCTAGCAGCGTAGTGGAACGCAAAACTGCTAGTGGCAAGTCCGATGGCAACGAAACCGATTCGTCGGTCGGCTCAAACACCAGCTCCAGAAGGCGCCTCCGTAATCGCCCACCAGGCAAGAAGCCTCGAGTGGAAGACGACGATGGTATGCGAGATGGGAGTAAACAACCGTCGTAATGGCTGAGTTCTCCACCTATAACCTCGCTACAATCAACATCAACAACATCACGAACACAACGAAAATTGACGCACTCGAACCTTTATTCGAACGATGGAGCTGGATATCGTTTTTCTCCAGGAGGTAGAGAACGAGGCAGCTTTCTCTGCCTGGATTCAACGTTTTCTGCAACGTTGATCATGCAAGGCGTGGAACGGCAATCGCACTAAAAGACCACATCCAATTCTCGCATGTAGAGAAGAGCCTGGATGGTCGCCTCATCGCTGTGAGGATACAAAACACGACGCTGTGCAATGTATATGCGCCATCGGGGTCAGCTTTCCGCGCGGAGAGGAAAGATTTTTCAACGGCACGATCGCATACTACCTTCGGTATAATACGCAAAACGTCATCCTCGCTGGCGATTTTAACTGTGTCCTTCGCCCGAGCGACTCCACGAGTGCAAATACAAGCCCGGCTCTCTTGGCGACCGTACGGCAGTTGCAACTGCATGATGTGTGGATGAAACTGCACCCCAATACTCCCGCACCCACGTACGTCACATACA
The DNA here is from genome assembly GCA_034211315.2 of Aedes japonicus. Lineage (NCBI taxonomy): Eukaryota > Metazoa > Arthropoda > Insecta > Diptera > Culicidae > Aedes > Aedes japonicus. The sequence continues at coordinate 15,413 of JASCZW010000475.1, forward strand.
ACCTGGCATCCAGGCTCGATCGCATGTACATCAGCAAGGGGCTATGCGAGAACCTGCGATGCGCAGCCACGCACGTATGCTCATTCACCGACCACAAAGCTCTGACAGCACGTATTTGCCTTCCACACCTTGGCCGTGAACAAGGACGCGGATTCTGGTCTTTCCGCCCTCACCTCTTAACGGCAGAAAATCTAGAGGAATTTCAAGTCCGGTGGCAGTTCTGGACCCGTCAGCGAAAAAATTTCCCCACCTGGATGGCATGGTGGATCTCATGCGCGAAACCGAAGATTAAATCCTTTTTCCGTTGGAAGTCGAGCGAAGCCCTCAGGATTTTCCACGCGAAACAACAACAGCTCTACGAACAGTTACGTCACGCGTATGATGGCTATTTCCAGAATCGCTCAATGCTGGTAACCATCAACCGCATAAAAGCGCAAATGCTAACGCTGCAGCGACATTTTACGCAAAACTTCATCCGCCTCAATGAAACGTTCGTTGCGGGGAGAGCATGTCAACCTTTCAGCTTGGCGACCGACGGCGAAAAAACAACGATAACAGGACTACAGACTGAGCAAGGAGAACAAATTCAAGGCTCCCGAGAGATCGAACACCACATGCTTCGATACTTTAGGGACCTATACGCAGCGGAAGAGACGAGGCGAAACGGGGAAGAAACGTTCGAAACCAGAGAGTCGTGCCGGAGAACGACGATGCAAATTCAGCTCTAATGGCAGAGATCAGCGTAGACGAATTGAAAAATTCCATCCGAACGTCGCAAAAACGAAAGTCGCCGGGCATCGATGGCTTGCCGGTAGAATTTTACCACCGTACTTTCGACATCATCTATCGGGAGCTTTATTTCGTCATGAATGAAGCCGCGACGGATGAGCTCCCCACAGCATTCACCGATGGTACCATAGTGTTGGTCAAAAAGAGAGGTGGCGATGGCACTGCGAGAGCATACCGTCCCATCAGCTTGCTCAACGTTGACTACAAGATTCTCTCCCGTGTGATGAAAGCCCGACTGGAACGTGTACTGCGATCACATCGTGTTTTGAGTGACGCACAAAAATGCGCCAACACCGACCGCTCTATATTTCAAGGTACACTCTCGCTCAAGGATCGTGTGGCACAGCTTATCGCGAGAAAGCAGAAGGGGAAGTTAATCTCGTTCGATCTCGACCACGCGTTCGATCGGGTCTCTCATGAGTTCCTGCATCGAACCTTGCTCTCTTGGTATCAACCAGAATTTCGTCAGCTGGCTTTCTCGGGTGGCTACCTCTTCGTCCCGGCTGCTTGTGAATGGGCACCTCTCACAGCCGTTCCGTATCGAACGATCCGTTCGGCAGGAGATCCAATATCGATGCTGCTATTCGTGCTCTATCTCCATCCCCTCTTATCACGTGTGGAGCGTGTGTGTGGTGGTGATCTTTGCGTTGCATATGCTGACGACATCACGGTAATTGCAACCTCAACACAGACGGCCGAACGAATTTTCCAGCTGTTTGACTGCTTCGAGATCGTAGCCGGGGCAAAACTCAATCGGCACAAAACATTAGCGATCGACGTTGGATTCACCGATGGAGCTCCACTATCGATACCAGGGCTTCATACTGCTGAAAAGGTGAAGGTGCTGGGCGTTATTTTTGCCAACTCAGTGCGGCTGATGGCAAAGCTAAACTGGGACACACTAGTGGGTAAAATTCGGCAGATGATATTCCTGCACAACATGCGCTCCCTTTCCCTGCAGCAGAAAAATTATCCTGCTGAACACGTTCATCACGGCGAAGGTGTGGTACCTGTCGTCAATATTACCACCGCAATGCATCCACACAGCAAAGCTAACATCGTCGATGAGGATCTTCTTGTTTCGTGGAGTAGCTGCATGCGTCCCTATGCAGCAATTAGCGCGTAGCAAGGAGCAAGGAGGACTGAAGCTGCAACTGCGCTTGCATTCAAGTGCAAAGCGCTTCTTATCAACCGTCACCTTCAAGAGATCAATTCCTTCCCCATTATCAGTTCCTTCTCGCCCAAAATATTCCTCCCCCGCCGATCTTCCTTGCCTCAAACTCTTCTCTCAGCAAATTCCCTTACTTCCTATCAACATCCAACAAAACCCCTCCAGTGATCTCATACACCAGTTCTATCTCAGAACAAACCGAGCTTCCCAGAGTGGAAAGAAACTGTCCAGGCATCGAGTGGAAGAAGATCTGGATAAACATATCGTCACGAAGGCTGCCGTCCAACCTGCGCATGGATCTGTACCTATTAATAAATGAGAAGACGGATCATCGTAGGCTACTTAACAAAATCGGTCGTGCAAACGATCCTTATTACCAGTTTTGTCTGATGCCCATCATCGAATCACTACAACATAAATTCAGCGAGTGCCCTCGAGTAGCTGCAGCATGGGCATACATCCAACGAAAGCTGACAATGATTCTTAGCGGGTGGCAGCAGTTAACTTTCGACGATCTTCTTCGACCCATTTTGGGAAACATAGAACCAGCGATAAAAGTAGAAATGCTTAAAATCTTTATAAAATACATCAGCTTTATTAATTTAAATGTTAATAATAGAATCGATGTTGGTGAAATAGACTTCATTTTGAGGCTAGTTGATTAATGGTCTAGTGTAATATTTTATTTTAAATTCAATATAAATAAACAATATTTTACAAAAAAAAAAAAAAAAAATATTCAAGAGACTAAGTAAAGTGGAACAGTCGATGTTTCCCGGAAGAAGGTCACCTACGAAACACGTTTTGGCCACCATACGCCTCCCTTCCAACAATTCCAGCTTAATGAGCTTACACTGACTTTCACAACTTGGCAGTCTACGAGGGTCTTGCCAACGAAGATGTCGCAACGCAAAGCGTATAAACCTTCGCTGAACGGCGTCGATCCTCTGGACTGCATTTTGGTAGAAAGGGAACCAAACGACAGCTCAGTACTCCAAAAAAGGACGAATCAAAGAGTAATATAGTGCCTTCAGACAATAAACAATGGGATGAGGCTTCAGAAGCAGAATAGGCAATTTGGTTCACGAATGACAGTTTGGAGTCGAGCATTACTCCCAGAACCTTGACTGTTGTTTCACTTTTCAAGGGCTTTCATCGAAGGATGTAGTCGTGGAGATACATCACACGTTTTTGGCTAAAGGATAGCCGAGCATTTGGCTACATTTAAGGACATTCTGTTGATCCGGCACAAGTGGTTGAACACTTGTAGTTCCTGCTGAAGAAAGGGGGCGTCTCCTGGACATTTTATTACGTAATACAGTTTTAGGTCATCCGCGTAGGAATTTCAGGCATCTGAGGACCAAGTTCACGTCGTTCATATATAACAGGAAAAGGAATGGGCCAAGGTGGCTGCGTTGCGGAACGCTGGATGCGTTACTGAAAAGCTGGACAAGGCATAATCTGAAATCTTCACAGACATAGGTCTCCCAGTCAGGTATGAGCGGAGCCAGTTCAACAATTGATCGTGAAGCCCCATTTTGTCGTATTTGGAAATTGCAATCTGATGGTTTATTTTATCAAAGGCCGCAGAGAGATCAGTGTATAAGGCGTCTACTTTTCGGTTTCGTTTTGATACGACTCTGCTATTGAGACTGATGAGAGATGTGTAAGCTGTTATTGAGGTGTTTCTCGTCGTTGGCGCGTGCGTAGATAGTCCTCGTAGAATCGGTGCGATATTTGCTGTGATTCCTAAGAGCAGCCCTTTTAACACGTTTCAGATGTTTGAGGTCGGAATCAGACCAAGCAGGTTTGGGAGGCTTACGGTTGAGTTTCTTAGGCACGAATTGATCAACAACGTATAGCAAAATACTACACATAGGCGAAGCAGCAAAATTCGCATCCCCGTTTGCAAGGGTCGTGTTCCAATTCACGCCGGCAAAAAAGTTGTTCATTTGCTTGGAATCAGCATGGGTGAAGTCATAATAAACTTGTTCGATGTTGTCATGAAGGTGTACTTAGGATTAAACTCCAGTGTCAGAAGCAGAGGGGAATGATTTCTGCAGCTTTTGACAAGCGGTGTCGGAGCTTGAAGAACGGAACATCTTTGCCAAATTCTTCACTAACGAAACATAGATCCAGCAAACGGTTATTCGCGTTAGGAAGAATAAGCGTCAGCTAGCGGTAGAATAAGCGTCAAGCAAGGAGAGAGAATCCGGTATGAATGACGAACAGGAAATGTCTGGATAGCGGAAGCCGTTAGTATGTTTTATGTTCCATGAAATCGTGTTAAGGTTGAAATCTCCCACGATGACGAGATTGTCGCTGGGTCCCATTTGTGACACGATCCAATCCAAAGAAAGAGCGTGCTTTTCGATAAGGCTTCAGTCGCTAACACGATCGGGGTAATATAGACCACACAAATAAACAGAGTCCCGGTTCAAGTGGATATCGCCACCCAAAGATGTTCAGCCGTTGAGTCTTCTGGAGGCTTCAGCGCACGGAAGAACTCCACCACCAGATTTCTTGTTGCTATTGAGCGACGATCGGTCTAGCTGGTAGACATTATACGTGTCGTAGAACAGTTGATTCGATGATGTGTTTGTATTAAGCCAGGTTTCCGTGAAGGCGTAAACATCGTAGCATGCCAACTGGTACTCGGCGAGCGAACTGTTGATACCACCTACGTTCTGGTAGGGCGGTCAATGAGGGGGCAGAGGATTCGGCAGGCAGCGATCTGAAAGATGAGGCAGCATCAGCCCCAGCAACGTCATTAGGTGAAGGATACTTGCCATACACAGATTAAAATAATTAATTTTAACAAGCGTGTAAAATATCCTCTCGTTTAAATCCAAGCTAAAGGAGACGTAAACAACGAAATTGTTTGCAACTTTTCATGTTCCATACAACAATATTGGCAATCTTTCATACAACAGGCTGGATTCAGGCGTTATCTGGCTTAAATTTACATGAAATATCCCATTATATTCTGGCAAATCTAGCATTCTTTTTATGTGCATTAGATAACGCAGAAAATTCAATGTTTCTTTTTATCTGTGTAGATGGCAGCTTGGAGAGCCCTTTCCCCATCACTAGACTCAGGGCCGGGACGACTTTGACGACTGGAACTAGCAATTAGAACATCGTTGAGACCGGCATTGGGCACAGCTGAGCTAGGAGGTTCCAGGGCTTCCATACTGCTTTGTGACGAGCGTCCCAAACCGGTTGAAGTTACGGTCGATGTATGTTGATGACGAGATTGGGTGAGATGACAGATGTGTAGCGGGCTGGTGGGCGATGATAACGGTGGTCGGTGGTCTAATGGAAGCATCAGCAGGAAGAAGAACGCTGGAATCGGAAGATTTATCAGGAAGAGTACGTTCTACAAATTCCGGGCACTTGCCTGTATTCGCAGTTTGGAGAACCTCTTCGTCAGAAGCAACATCAGGACCGAGAAGACTACAATGAACGACGACAGCAAAAGGCGGGACTATGTCGAACTGAGAAGAGGTCTCCATGGTACTGATTACTGCGCGTCGTGGTTTAATTATTCCTCCTCCATGGCGCTATCTCCCGACGCCGACTGAACAGTTCGGGACGTACGGTTTCCAAATGATGCAAGAGTCGCAGTTTGAGAAGGTTGCCAAAAATTTGCGGCTGATCTGCCATCCTTAAATTCCCGAAAATAGATGCTTTTCGGCCACGTTGATGATGAGAGAGCTTTTTCCTTCAGATCTGCACTCAGTCCAATTTTGAAGGAGATAAAAGACATAGAACTAACGTCCTTTCCGTTGGCTACTAGCCTTAAATAAAAGCTCCACGTCGTCGGTGCCAAGACGATGCATTGCTAAAGCTCGCGCCTGCTCGACCGTTACATCACGGGAAATTTATGACAGGTACAGCTAAAAGTTTCGGCTCGAAGCTTGATTTACGGCCACCAAATTGCAGAGTGATGGCGAAACTGACTCGGCTGAGCCACACATGAGACCCAACAAACATCGGTGTTGAATTAGAGCTTGTTCAAGCAAATTTGGAGAAGCTATTCAGCTGTTTCTTCTAGAATAACTGAATAGCTTCTCCAAATTTATTTGAACAGGCTCTAATTCAACACCGATGTTTGTTGGGGAGGCCTATGCGGAGGCTTTTTCGATTCCGGTCTGTCGAAAAATGGACGACGAACTGAAACATTAGTATTTTCGGTGTGCTTTGAAGACCTCGGCGTTAATGAGTTGGAGTTGATAAGCGCAGTAAAGTTGTTCCATAATTCGGTTTTCAGCTCGTTCATGATTTACAACTTAAGGCTTTCGACGATTTCGTTATGCTTGCTGGAGAAGAACTTCTTGACCGATTCGTAGGCGGATTGAATTGAGCTGCGAAAACGCATATCTTTCATCAGAGTAGAGCACGATTTGCAGAGCCAAAATAACTGATGGAATTTGCTGATTTCATCCAAAGCAGATGTCGAAAACCCGCCGCATCGAGGATGACATTCCGCATTGCAAAATCCTTGACAGGTGAGTTTCATTTCAGAAATCGCGCTTTCACAGGATTTGCACGTGCTCTTCATTTTGTAGCTAGTAGAACGATTAAGCGTTCTCGTGGTAAAAAAAAGTCGAATTGCCTTTGGGTATGCAATCAAAAAGAGCCTTGCATATGTGAACTTGCAAGCAATTGCTGCCAGAAAAATCTTCCAGATGGCGCAGCGGTCGAAAAAAAATGCGTGGTGGTAGGGAAGAAGAGAAAGATACCACGGTTTCACTTTCAGAACCACAACAAAGCACTCACATGAAAAACAGCAAAACACGACGACAATGAACGAATTTTCACTATCGCGCGCGAGTACAGGTCGAAAGTCGTTCAAAACGGTATGCTGATGTTATTATCACGAGCGATTACACAGATAAACAGTAAATGAAAACAGTCGATAAAAACAGCGAATCAAAACAAACACACAGCGTTGCCGGTTACATTCCATTCTTCCACAGGTATCGGTAAAATATCGTGGTTCATAGGGTTGGATATTAGCCGAGATTTCATCAAGGTAATGTGTCGCCATATGTCCAATCACTACTTGTTAGGCTCTCATTTCTATCGAATAGGGCTCTCAGACACCAATCAATGCGGCTGTGGTGCAGGTTATCAGGACATCAACCACGTTGTCTAGCATTGCCTCGATTTAGATATTGCCAGATCTGATCTTTGCGCATCCCTTCGGGCCCGAGGGAAACCAGAGAAAGAAGATATCAGGGATGTGCTGCGTAAGCGGGACTTGGTCTATATGGGGCTAATATACAAGTTCTTGAAACAAATAGATGTATTCGTTTGTTCCTCTCTTAGCTGTCGTTTTAACATGTCCATTTTTTCCCCTCCCCAGTAATACCACTTCTATTGTATCGTTACAGCTTAACGCAATGCAACATCTACGTCAGACCAACAGCAACAATGTCGCATCGCCAATCTGCTGTTGAAAGCCAACGTTAAGATTCCTACCTCCCCATTCCTACCCGAATCATTGTAATCCCTAACTTCGACCTAGGCGCGAGTTTTTCGGCTTTCCAAAATTAAGCTAGTTATTGTTGTAAGTTGTTGTCTTTGTAAAAATCAAAAAAGAACTCGGCTCTGTTATGCCTATGGCACTTGAGCCTCACAAACAAACAATTAAGTTATTTTGCTTGCGCTTTGCTTCCGTCGGTGGCGGTACTGTTAGTCAGCGGCATGTCGTCCGTAAGTTAGAATCATTTATCGTGTCAAATTTAAGAATACCATTACTACCACTGTGTGTGTGTGTGTGTGTGTGTGTGTGTGTATGTGTGTATATATATATACAATCCAACGCCCAACGGCAGTGTTTTTATGGAAGAAAAATGTTTGCAGTTAATCGAACTGTTGTCGACTCGACAAACATTTTTAGCCCGGGAGTTGGAAGGTGATAGCTCTGTTGGGTGCCAGTGACCCATTTAAGAATGCCTGGTTACTCACGTCCATTCCGAGGTCACTTTCACTTTCAACAAGCCCCGCATAAGCACAGTACAAACATCAAATGGATATAGGTACTGTGCATACACTTCCATCGTCAAATCTTATTGTTTTGATGATGGTACGTATTTAGCAGTATCGTTCAAATTCAGAAAGATCTCACCGGATATTGTTGCTGATCTTCAGTCTTCATTTGGACGGCTTCCCTGTGATGCTAAAGGATGCATATATGTCTCTACAGAAGTGGCACTCTGCTATTCGGCAAATATTTTCACATCATCCTTTTCGAAAGAAACAGCCCGAATACAATTAGTACTTCGCGCACAATGAAAATCACAGGTAAACCAACACTTCCGAGAAACATTTAACTTGAAAAATCGCAATATTAGCTCAACGAGAAAATAAAACTTCACTACTCTCCATCTGTACACCATGTGGTGAGTGAGTGCATCTGGAATTATATGCCAGTCACTAACACGCGCATGCGCGTTATCTTCGTTTTTTGCTTCTGGCCAGCAAATGGCCGTTTTCTACATTGCACTGGTTTTCATTTTTCTCTCTCCCACACTGCCAACAATCAAAATCACCAGGTATCAGGCGACTCTATATCAACTTCTAAACTGCTTATAATCATCAAGTCACTCGCGGCAAACCGGAATAATACTCTAATTTAATCATTTATGTCCGCGTGGCACAATACTAACACCAATAACAAAAACAACTAAGCTGCTATCAACTCTTCCTCCGGGTGCGGGGGCGAAGAACAAAAAACGAAAAATACCGGCGGAAAACTACCGACCGTCACAAATTTTTGGAAGGAATCGATTAAATTCACTACAACTTACACAAAGACAAGAGATTTTATGATTTCACTTTTCTTTAGGTTAAATTTCGAATATATTTTTTATTTTATTTTTCGCGAAAAGGACGCAGCAAAAACAAAACACGTCAGTTTCCAAGCACGGCTTGCTGCGATCCCCCCCAAACGCTTGTATGCAATATGGAAAAAAACCTGATGAATTCATATTTTGTGAATAACTTGAGAGTTACTGAAGGTATCAATGATATTTTGTTATTGTTATTGATCAATCCCCACCCTGGCAGGCAACTACCCGCCGATCTGCACTTAAGCTGAGTGAGGACCTACTTAGCCTAAGCGTTTGTGCATACTAATCCGTATAGCATGCCGCCACTTTCACTAACAGGCCCCGTTGTCCCATTAGCTTCCGTGCATTAGTTAGGGATAGGAGGAGATTGATAGGGAAAATTTAGAGAGAAGGAGTTGTTACTGAAAAGAGACAAGCATAAAATCAGGACACTAGATATTGTCTTCAAAACCTGGTAGAAATAAACTATTTGATGCCTGAAAAGAAACAGAACTAAGAGCAAAGATACAAGCGAAATCCTTGTAGTCCCCCTGATGTTTCAAGAGCTCAGCCATTTATCTGAAAAGATACTAAGAGTTATTGTCTTACCTGTCTAGTTAAATATAAACCACTAACAAAGTGTGTTGGTGGTTCCTCACTAGGAAAACAAGGAAATTTATATTAACGCTTGATAGCCAATTTGGAACGATCTATATCAACAGTAAGGAAGATATTGCAGCCAATCACACAATGGGACAGTGGTTCACCCGTTCCAAGACATGGCGGCCCGGCGAGTATGGCAAAGGAATACTATAGATCACAACTAATTATAATACCCACCACCGGCCCACCACACCCGGTGAAGCATCAGATCTCACCGAGAAGCAGCTTTATTGGAAATGAGAAGAAAAACTAGTATCCTCTATCCAAAATCCAACCACCCCCACCGCCCATCCCGACAGACACGCGTATCCCGCCCACAATGCGCAGACCTCCCCAGCGCCGTACACTAACAACTCGAGTGGTCGAGTTATTAGTATACGACACTGAAGAAGTCCGCATACTGCAGACGAAACACGCGCATCCGTCAAGACAAGCAATAAAGGTAGTCGGAATCAAACGGAAAACACCAATCCCTCCTCTCATTTGCACTAACAGGTAATCCACTAAACAGCTCACACTTTCTAGGATTCAGGTACCTCCCCCAGAATATCATTACTACTATACTACACTGAAAATAAAATTTAGTTTATACAACGAAATCGATTGTATAATGTACCAATAAGTTCGTTGTTTTCAGCAACGAACCTAATTTGTAAATTATATAAAGCTATTTTCGTCATATCTGTCAGATGATTTACTAATTTCATTTCGTATGGTAAACGAAAAGATCAAAAACAAACAAAAAAGATTTGTTTGGAACATGTTTGAACATTGTAAATTATACTAGACATTGGTATGCTTACGAAATTATATGCCTACAATACACGATAAATACGATGATGGAATACGAATCTTTCGTGAACAAATTACTGAACATTGTTCCATGTACGAATGTCTCACACTATTTATTCAAACTTTCGTTCAAAATACTAATATAAGTAGTACTTATCGAATACGAAATCGTAAATATTACAAAACAAAGGATAGCCAAATGGAAACTGACGAATGTTTTGTAAGGAATTCAGTGAACCGCAGTAAACACTGTTTGTGAATATATGTAGAAGGCAAACGACGGCTAAATATATGGGGCTTGGTTTATTCAATTAGAAAGAAACATTGAAACATGTAATTGAAACGTCAATCACTGGAACGATCTGTCCATAATTTGCCAGGTTCACCCAGCTAGATATTTCTAAATTATTAAAATTGGAATCCGACAACACTGAAGAGCGCAGCTTTGCATTGGTAAAGCACTTGATGAAAAAGTGTAACGAACTACGAATTCGTTAGTATCTTCTGTTCTGTTAGTAGACCGGGACTCTTCCGGCTTTAAGTTGCTGAATGCGGACAATACGCTTCTAGTTTGCTGAAATTTAAAGTCAATTACGTTAAATAATTATACAAAACATCCACTGATTTCCACTGTACTTTGTACCTTTGAGTTGAAACCGCTTCTAAACTTGTAAACATATAATGTTGAATCAATTTCTGTGTGCTTACCTGTAAAAAAATCAAATTTTATATTTTCACAATTAGCATAGACCAGATTACAGAATGCTCTTTCAAGTGTGTGATTTGCGGGAGGACCTTCATTCAGCAACAACAACACAAAAATAGAAGAAGTAATTTATTTACTTACTTTGGCCGCTGCACGATGTGTACTTTATACTGAAAACATTTACAATGAACACAAAATAATTAAACTTTATTTTAAAGACGAACGTGACTCGACACGACCTTATGTTGAAAAGCCTCTGGAAAAACTATGCGCACGACAGAATGCTTGATAATCTCTTACTAGCATGCACAAACCATCCGTAATATTTACATTTGGTTCTAAATTAATACGAAACACAATTCATAAACTGTACGCATATTGCGTAATGCTGGAATTTATCTTAAAAACATGCAATACGAATGTTTAATACAATAAACGGTAAATTTGTCCTATTTACAAATACCATTTTTACGAAATGTACAAGACAGAATTAACGAAAAAATATTTTCAGTGTACTATTATACGCATTACTGTCCCATATTGTATATCATTCCCTATATACATGGGGAGCTATGTTCGTGACATAACCGGCAGCATACACCATTTTGTATACTTGAGCCACCTAGCTGTTATGTTCCTGCCATAACCGACCTCTATTTTTTCCATGCTTATTTGCAGAAACATTTTAAGCTCAATGCTGAAGGTGGGGGAGGAGCCATGATTACAAATTTTGGTATGTTGTCTGTATGTAATGGTTCAACTCTAGAACGGCTTGACGAATTCTCAAGGTCCTTATTTTTGTGTTTTGTATTTGTCTAGGGCCCTGGCGGGTTTTTGAAAACAAAAATTAATATGATTGAAAATCAATAAATCAATCTTCAAAATTACTGTTTACTCGTTCATAAGAAATTCGAGAGACGAAATGTTTACGAAGATTGCACAAGGCAAGCGATGAAAATTAAACATCCAGATGAATTCAAGATTTGGGCGTAATTGGCTTTGTAAATAAAAAAATGTCAATCACCAATTAGTCCAATTAATCCGATTATATCATTTTATAGGAGATTTTCCTAAAAGTTCCACCCTCTTTATAAGTAGGACAATCTTTTTAAGAAGTTATTATCTTCCGTGAGTATCATCATCTGAATCAATATAATAATTTATGTCAAATTTTTTGTTTGAGTCACCAGAACTACGTTTCGTCACTGGCAAGACCAGTTGTTTAAAAAATGAATAATTTACGTTAATGAATTAACGTAAGCAACAGCTAAACAAACTTCCGTTCTAAAGCATTCCAGCTCCGATTATAAATTGCACTTCCCAACGAATTGCAACTCACACTCCATCAACCACCAAACCAGGATGAAGTTCTCACTTGCATCGCTCACATTGTTGACATTCCTAGCCGCACTCTACCTGGCATCGCCGGTGGAAAATCGTTCCGTACGCAAATGGCCATGCTGGTGGGGCCTTGGACCGGAAATTCCGCCATCCTGGCTCAGACATGCCAGGCGCAACGAATCGTCATCCAATGGAACCGACGACGTCCGTCCAATCACCCTACTGCCAATGATTGTCCCGAGCTGGCTGTGCGATCTGCGATTGAATAGAACTATTGCGGAGCAGGACCGTAATGCCACAAGCGAAGCGGAGTAACCCGTCAATAATGTTGTTATCAACGATCAATTGAATAAACGGTAATAAACTCTTGATTGTTACGTAAATTGAAACGGTGACCCACATTCGGACCCATATCACCTACATTTTGGCCGAATGGAACAATGGAAAGAAAGCCGAAAGGGAGTCACTTCAACGAACGGATAAGGTTCCAACTATGCGTTCGCAATTTTAATAAATGCAAACATTTGTAATATCAACAAGTTATAAACCAAATGCGTCCAAATGCGTCACGTTGCGTGCACAAGTTTATTACCATATTTACGTCGTCGGTGGTTCAAGAATGACCATTTGTTGGTTGTCCACTTGCAATCAGAGGGCTCTTATCCGTTATGCTCGAGCACTTCGAATGCTAGTTGAATTGATGAGCATTGAACAGCACCGAATTTGAATGAAATCGAAACGTGCCGAAAAGCGAAAACACGTCGATTTGATATAATGGGTGCATTTTGGAAATAATAAATGTAGGTACCAGACGTGGAGCGAGCATTCGGGCCTACTTGGATGAGCGATGATGGAGCGATACGAAAACAGAGGTCTTAAATTGATTAATGACTTTCTCACCTCGGACTGAAGTGAGCGAGCGAGCGCTGGTTCAGCGCAGTAGGCGAGCGCGAATGAAGAAACTCCTATGAATGAGCACCCGCGGAGGAAGCGCGCAGTCACATAATTGAACGCAACGCAACGGCGCAATTTATTTTTCGATCGCTTATTTATAGAAAAATTTGAATTGAAGAATGTTTGGCTCAAATGCATGAGGAAAATGTTATGGAAATTCCCTAGCTCCGAACGGTTAGAAACGATCGATTCACTTTCCCATTTGCGCACGAAACGGTTCTCTCCCGGAGAAAGGCCACTTTCTTTGCCAGACACACCTCTCCGGATGAGGTTGTCGACCAGTAACTGCTGAATTGCTGCGTCCGGGGTAGAACGATACCAAGGCAGATTAATGGATGGAGATCCATCTCTGGACATCTGGAGAAAGCGGGATGACGTTCTTGCTTTATGGTTCTGGAGAAAATAAAGTACTTATGCGAGTGAGTGCGGAAACTTCCGCTATATGGGCATAAGTTGCTTGCTGTAAGGCTCATTAGCTCATTTTCAAGTTCAACTGAACAGTCGGTAGGGATTAGTGGGCCTTTCTCTTCGATTAGGACCAGGGGCGCTCGAGGGCGATAGCAAGGGATTTGGTTTGTCTTTATAAATTGACCAGTATGGAGTGCAGTCATGTCTCGATCTTTCAGAGTTCTGTTTCTATTGTGAGATTTGTTTGTTCTGTTTTAGGTTGTTGTTTATTTCAAATAATTTAAATCAATACCAAATGGCAATTGTGTTAGACATTGCATGTTCAAGTGCTTTTTTTTTAAATTCATAGGAAAGTATATGCATTATTCTTTACTTTTTTTTAAAAGTAATTATTCAGCATTTTTCCAAATTTTCTGAGAGCACTTTCCTGTTGTTTGTAATAAGAATATTTCAAATACACTGAGGCATAATTCTTATGATACTTTATTCCTTTGAATACTGTTTAACATTTTTCGGGTATTGGAAAAAAAACTGACACATGAGACATTAGGGTCAATTTTGACCTGGATTTCAACCTTTTCTATAATTATGAAATTCCAACCTAGACACAATGTTTGTACCCGCTTTAAAAGGTTATGGTCTCAAAATGGTATTGATGGTGGAAAAACCTTGTTTCAGTTACATTGACCACCGGTAATCTGCAACAAAGGGAAGGAGGTTTTAATTTCGATGTGTGAACAGAATTGCCTACAGAACATTCCTGGCTAGTTATAAATAGTTGCCTTCTTGGACAAAGTTTCTCAATATGTCATTTCTCGTTTTTTTAAATATCATAATAGTTAAAGATAATGCAACAGAGATGGCGCTGCATTCTTTATTTGTCAAAAGAAGCGCTAGAGAGTTGCCATCTTGATCAAAGTTTTTCAGTATATCATTTGTCGTGTCAACCATTATCATATTAGTTACAGATATTGCTGCAGCGATGGCGCTGCACTCTATCTTTGCCTAATGAAGCTCTACAGAGTTGTCGTCTCTTGCAAAGTTTCGATCTGTCGAAGTCGACTGTCGTAATTTGGCAACATCATATTAGTTATTGGGAAACTAGGAGAATTTAAAATTTACACTTAATTTGATCACTTTAAAAACAATAAAAACTAAAACATTGAAACACTTCTTTTAAATTATCTAGTAAACGCGAGCAAATTCCTTTAAATTCTACTGGAGAAAGATTATCTTTTGACAGATAGGCCTATTTCGTCTGCGACTTACAGACTTTTTAAGTATCGAGCACTCGACACTTAATTTCAAATTCTCCTAGTTTCCCAATCACAATCGTTCTACTAATAAGCTCAAAAAAGTTTATAAATAGAGTTTTAAAAATAGTGAAAGTGATCATATTAGTTCATAATCTTGCCGCAGAGATGGCGCTCAGTTGGCGCTTTTTCAGATTTTTGAGAACATTCCATTACCATTTGGGAAAAACACTCTACAATGCTCCGTTCTTGAATTATGGATTTTTAAAATTGGTGATTTTGTGAAAACCCAAAAAATTTAATACGCGTTTTCTGAGAAAACTGGCAACACTGAATTTTTTAATTATTTTTGAGACCCTTCGGCCCAATCCTTTACAATCATAAAAAAAAATAACTCCATCTGATAATTGCACTTTAAATACAGACAAGCTTTACGAATACAACAGCTCTCTAAAGCTTTATTTGACAAAGACAGATTGCAGCGTCATCTCTGCAGCAAGAGCTGGAACCATAGAGAACATTAAGCTAATTCGAATTTGAAAAGTTTTTAAGAAATTTAACGGTCACTTCAGATAGTCAACACAAGTAGCAACATCATGGTGGCACTGGTAAATATGAATACAGTTTGATTCCATTGTTGGCAACAGATATGTTTTGCCTTCTTTGCTCTTTAGGGAAATCCAACTAACGCTTAATGTAATTTCTGATTTCACATGAATATTATTTAGGGATCCTTTTATCATGGTTCTACAAGAAAAAAATGTCTAAATAGAATTAAAATAACTCTAAGGAATTACGTGATTTATTAGATCATGTTTCCAAAAATGGAAACCTACTGTATTTGTATTCACCACTGGCTAACGCAACATACTGTTTGTGTGGCGTTAGTGTTTCTTACGAGTTATTAAAGTATTTTGTTTCGAATTTGTTCAGAATTTTTTGAAGACATTTTGTTCTAACTTAGATGTGTATTCTCTGTGCTAGAACTAATAATGCCAAAAGACGAGAAATGCCATACTAAATTTTTGTCGATAACACTGGGGCAAAATAAGACTGGCCGCTCCATATCTGAGGCAAGATCTGGAATTAACATAATAATGACAAAAGACGAAAACTCTCTTTAGAGCTTCATTTGACAAAGATTGACAGCAGTGTAATCTCTGTGGCAAGATCTGGAACTAAACACATGACACATGGATACAGAGAAATTTTGACCAAGACGGTATCTCTCTAGAGCTACATTCAGCAAAGATAGGCTGCAGTATTATCTTAGTGCAGATCTGGAATCAATACTATAATGTCAAATGACGACAAAGGGCATACCGAGAAATTTTCCAAAGACGGCAGCTATCTAGAGCTACTAGAGCAACTATCACACAGGTTAAACTAACTACAATCTAAGGCTAATGTTAGTCAAAAACACATAAATGAGTTTCAAGTACTCCAAATCACGTACAGCCAAAATATCTCGAATGGACATATTGGGTTGTCTAGCTCGACCCCGAAGGGAATCATAAAGCTCCGATCTGACTCCATGATGCTCAGCACATGACCAAATAACGTGATCTGCGTCCTGATAGGCTTGTCCACACTCACAGAGATTGCTGTCGCTCAGCCCAACCCGGTATAAATGAGCGTTCAAAGAATAATGATTCGACATGAGGCGAGACATGACACGAATGAAGTCTCGACCCACATCCATCCCGCTAAACCAAGATTGCTTCGACACCTTTGGGATGATAGAATGTTGCCATCGCCCCAAATCTCCTTTACTCCATTTATACTGCCAGCTGACGAGTGACTGTTGACGAAAAATAGGAAAAAATTCGTTGAAGGCGATTTGTCGATCACAAATATCGCCTTCCATAGCGCCCACACTTTGCAAGCGAGTCCGCTTTCTCATTGCCCGGAATTGAACAATGAGATGGGACCCATACAAAGGTGATGATAAAATAACGCGAAGATAAAGACTTAGAAGCTCCTGTATTTTCATGAGAAAATACGAGGAGTGCTTACCGGCCTCAATGAGCGAATAGCCTCTATAGAACTGAGACTATCCGTGAAAATGAAGTACTGATCCGGTGTTAATGAGGCAACAATTTTTAGCGTAAAATGTATTGCCGCTAATTCAGCGACATATACGGAACAAGGAGCATGAAGTTTACGATTGGCGCTATAAATTTCATAAAATATTCCAAAGCCTGCTGACTCCTCTATCAAAGACCCGTCAGTGAAAAACGATTTAGTGGAATCAACTTGGCCAAAATTTGCAGCAAATATCACAGGAGCAATCATAGGACGATGATGCTCTGGGATTCCATGAAGCTCCTGCTTCATGGATAAATCAAAATGAACCGAATTGTCGAAATCGGAGAAGCAAACACGATTGGAAATGTTCGGCGAAGGGCTGACATCCTGTGTTATGTACAAATGGTAAAAGGTCATGAAGCGGGTTTGAGGATTCAACTCAAGGAGCTTCTCAAAATGTTCGATCACCTGGGGGCACATAACTTCACACCTGGTGAGGAGCCGGAGAGATAATTCTGAAAACCGATCCGAGAGTGGCAACATGCCAGCCAGCACTTCAAGACTCATGGTGTGAGTCGAGTGCATGAAACCTAACGCGATACGAAGACACCGATACTGAATACGTTCCAGTTTAATGAAGTGCGACCGAGCCGGTGACTGAAAACAGAAACTACCGTATTCCATAACCGACAAAATCGTTGTCCGGTACAACGTTAGAAGATCTTGTGGATGAGCTCCCCACCAAGTTCCGGTAATTGTGCAGAGAAAGTTAATCCTTGGCTGGCACTTTCGCTTCACGTACTCAATATGGGATCTCCAGGTGCACTTAGAATCGAACCAGACCCCAAGATATTTAAATGACATAGAATGAGTTATCGGCTTACCCCAAATTTGAAGCTTCGGATGTGCAGGGTTATGCTTCCTAGAAAAAAACTACCAACTCAGTTTTCTCCGTAGAGAATTCGATACCTAGCTCTAGAGCCCAAGTAGACAAATTGTCCAAGGTATCCTGTAAGGGTACTTGCAGATCGACCCCATTGGGTCCCGTGACAGACACTACGCCGTCATCTGCAAGTTGTCTCAACGTACAGTTGTCACCTAGACAACCGTCAATGTCTTGACAAAAAAAATATACAAAAGGGGGCTTAAACATGATCTCTGGGGGAGACCCAAATGACCTTGTTATTTGTTGGATTCTGTAGTAAATTGTATTATGGCACGACAATTTTCGGATTGGTGAAAAGAAAAACGATGAAAGATATCAAAACGAATCAATTCTTTTGAACTCGTCTGGAAGTTCTAACCGTCCTCTCTGCCCAAGGCACGGAAGGATTTCGCCTTCGGTGCTCTCAGCTGTTCTCATACAATGCGGCACGGTGAAGGACATTTTCGCTCCAGTAACTACAAACCATTGAACGTATTCACTGCTTTCGTCATGGCTGCCTCTAAACGATCTTATAGAGCTGTGATTTTGGTTTGTATATAGCCTACTTATATCACAGAGAACAGACATTGATGTCCATAAACCTGATCTTGAAAAACGTGTGTAAAAGATAATATGGGCTGCTGGTATAAGAAGCAAGTCCAGAGAAAAACAAACAAAACTTTTCAGGTTTATTCATACATTAACATTTACATGACAATTATCGCACAACTGCAGCGCCGCCTACCAGGAGCACAACGACATAAATTTGAACTGTCGGTTTGAAGTTTTACACAAGTAGCAGACCGAAGATGAACGTCTGTTCTCTGTGCTTATATTTATTGACTACTACACACTACCAATATCTCGCGTAAATTTCTGTCCCTGAGACCGACACATGCAAGCGTCCTTTAGAGCATAAGAATGTGTAGAAAGAGATGAGAAAATAAATTCAACTGAACACATCTTTTGTCGAATTGCGTATGTTTCAGTTTCAGGTGACATAATTTTACACGAAATCTTTCTTTACGTTCCCCGACTATTACATTCCCCGACTTTACGTTCCCGGACTATTTACAAACATGAATTAGGTATCGTGTAAAATTCATAATTTCTAAGTGTGTAGCTGAACCCGGTGCGAGTGTTGCTACGCTTGCAACTAAAAAATAAAAATTTAATAAAACTGGAACTTTTATGGTTTTTGCTTTAGAGATGAGTTTTGTTTAAATATTTCCGTTTGCTTATGTGTGTAATTTCTGCAAAAAAGACCCAGGTGTGTGTTTTTGATTTAATTCTCAGATCGTTCTGTGTAGAAGCATTTCATAGAAAAAACATTAATCTTCATACGACGCCGTATGTTGTCATTTTGGACGTAATTTTCTCTCGCATATCCTGAGATTAACTTCATGTGCATAAATTAGTACTGAGAGAATCCTCCATTCTTGACTAAGAAGGGGTTCAAACTTATATCGGAACATGCTCTTTACCTGAGAAATACTCATTTTCTGTTTAAGTTGCCTGGATAATTCTCATGTTTGGTTGAAATTTATGTTTTATTTGTATGAGTGTCCCCCTCCAGAGAAGGGGAAACCATTCAAAAATCCGGCCTCCAAAAACCCCCACATGCCAACTTTGGTTCCAATTGCTTAATTATTTCTCGAGTTTTTCAGAAATTTGTGTTTCATTTCTATGGGAGCCTTCCCTTCCAGACGGAGAAAGAGTCTCGAACTATCATAACAACTCCAGCCCGAAAAACTCCTTCATAAAAATTTTCATAACAGTAGGGATAATTCTAATGTTTGGTTGAATTCTGTGTTTCATGTGTATGAGAGCCTCCCCCCCATCCAAAAAGGTGAGGGATCCCGAACCATCGTAGAAACGTTTTTTGGCGTCATCAACCTCCACAAATTGGTTCCATTTGTTTGATTAATTTTCAAGTTATCCAGAAATTTCTGTTTCATTTGTATGAGAGCCCCCCCTTTTTAGAGAACAACCATAGCTTCATTTCTTGTTTTCAAAAAGCCCCACATGTCAAATTTGGCTCCATTTGCTTGATTAGTTCTTGAGTTCTGCAGAAACTTCTGTCTCATTTGTATGAGAGCCTCCCCTTCCAGAAGCAGGAGGGGTTTTTAAGTACCCTAGAAACATTTTTTGCCTCCAGAAAACCTCACATGCGTTATTTTGGTTTCTTTTGGTTGATTAGTTCTCGAGTCATGCAGTAAATTGTGTTTTATTTGTATGGAAGCCCTGTCTTCCAGAGAGAGGATGGGTCTTTATCTATATAATAAAAATTAGTTGGGGTTTCCTTTGTCACGATTTAACTCGCGAGCGGAAAGACCGATCGGTGTGAAATTTTGTATGCAGAGATTTTTGGGGCCGGAGAATAATCTTATGATGGTTTGAGACCCCTCCTTTCACTGGAAAGCGGGGCTCCCATACAAATGAAACACAAATATCTACACAACTCGAGAACTAATCAAGCAAAAGAATCCAAATATAGCATGTGTGAGTTTTTGAAGGCAAAAAAGGTTTTTATGGTAGCTTGATAACCCTCCCCTTCATAAAAGGGGGGGGGGGCTCCCATACAAATAAAACACAATATTCTGCATAACTCGAGATCTAATCATGCAAACGGAACGAAATTTAGCATGAGGTGGTTTTTTAAGACAAAAAATGTTTCTATGTTGGTTTTTGACCCCTTCCCATCCTAAAGGGGGAGGGGGGGGGGGGGTGTATGGCTTCGATACAAATGAAATACTCTATTCTGCATGACTCGAGAACTAATCAAGCAAATGGAACCAAATTTAGTATGTGGTGGTTTTTGAAGACAAAAAATTGTCCAACGTTGGTTTGAGACCCCTCCCCTTTCTGTAAGGGGGGAGACCTATTCAAATGAAACGCAAATCCTTGCATAACTCGAAAACTAATAATAGAAATGGATCCAAATTTCGCATGTGGAAGTTTTTGAAGGAGGGAAATGTTTCTATGGTGATTTGTGACTCTTCCGTCATATGAGGAGGAAGGGGGGAGGGGGTGCTCTCAAACAAATGGAACCCAAATTTCTGCATAACTCGAGAAATAATCAAGCAAATGGATCCAAATTTGGAATGGACGAGTTTTTTAAGGCAAGAAATGTTTTTATGGTGGTTCAAAGCCCCTCCTCCTTCTAATAAGGGGGGCTCTCATACAAATGAAACAAATTTCAACCAAACATAAGAACTATACCTACTGCTTTGCAAATTTGTATTCAGTGGTTTTTGGGTCCGGGAAAGCATCTTATGATAGTTCGAGAGCCCTCCCGCTTCTAGAAAGGGTGAAAAACAAATTCCTGCATAACTCGAGAACTAATCAAGCAAATGGAACCAAAATTGGTATGGTGAGTTTTTGAAGGCAAGAAATGTTCTTGTGGTAATTTAAGACCTCTCCTCACTCTGAAAAGGGGGGATACCATACCATGGGAATGGTACCATGGAGGTTTTGTAGGCAAGAAATGTTTCTACGGTGGTTTGAGACCCCAAGCAAAAGAAACCACATTTGAGGTTTTAAAGGCAAGAAAGGTTTCTATGATGGTTTCAGATTCCTCTTCGCCCTGAAAGGTGGGGGGGGGGGGGCTCCTATACAAATGAAATACAATATTCTGTATAACTCGAGAACTAATCAAGCAAATTGAACCAAATCTGGCATGTGGAGGTTTTTGGTGAATGAATACTGTTTCAATGCTAATTTGGGACCCCTCCCTTTTCTGAAGGGGGGGGGGGGCTCCCATACAAATGAAACACAAATTTATGCATAACTCGAGAACTAATATAGCAAATGGAACCAAATTTGGCATATGGAGGTTTTTGAAGGAAAGAAATGTTTTTATGGTCATTGAGACTCTTCCGCCTTCTGAAGAGAGAGGGGGCGGGCTCTCAAACACATGAAACACAAATTTCTGCATAGTTCAAGAACTAATAAAGCAAATGGAATCAAATTTGGCATGTGGAATTTTTTGAAGGAGACACATATTCCTATGGTGGTTTAAGACCACTCTGCCCTCTTAATGAGGCCATAGAAATGAAACGCAATTTCTGCATAACTCGAGAACAATAAAGCAAACGGAATCAAATTTACATGACATATGGTGGTTTGAGACCCTTTGCCTTCTGAGAGAGGGGGGCTCTCATAATGAAACGCAATTTTCTGCATAACTCGAGAACTATTCAGAATGAAACCACATTTGGCATATGGGGTTATTGACAGGATTTTATTTATATTAAAATGGATTTCTGTCTGACCGATCGGAGTGAAAATATGTATGCAGGTATTTTTGGGGCTGGGGAAGGTTCTTATGATTGTTTGAGACCGCTTCCCCTTCCGGCTCGCATACAAATGAAACACAAATTTCTGCATAGTTTGAGAACTAATCAAGCAAATGGAATCAAAAATGGTATGCGGGGTTTTTTGAATGCAAGAAATGTTTCTATGGTGAATTCAAACACAAATTTCAACCAATCCTGAGAATTATACAGGTAACTAAGCCACAAACTGTGTATTGTCTGGGTAAGAAGAATGTTCTGATAGAAGTTTGAACTCCTTATTACTAAAAAAAAACTCATTAAAAAAAAGCGTCAGTTCTATGTAATGTTCATCCATTTAGTTGCAGGCGTAGCAACGCTCGCACCGGGATCAGCTAGTTTATCATAAAAACCTTCCCTGGCCCCAAAAATCTCTCCATGCGAAATTTCACGCCGATCGGTTCAGAAGTTTTTGAGTTTATAAGGTTCAGACAGAGAGACAGACAGACAGAAATCCAGCACATTCACCACCAGGTGGCAGTAAAATCGCATAAGAAATCGGTGAACTTTGTCTCTTTTTTTTTTTTTTTTTTTTTCAATTTGAGCGTTAGCAGGCGCAATGCTGTCATAAGTTTGGGTTCAAACTCAGAACCAAATCGGATACGGCGAACGAGGGAGTTGTGCCAACTCTGAACACTGAACAGCTACCGGAATAGTGGATAGAGGGAGCTAAAGCGTGTTTCGATCAAAACGTTGTCGACTTAAACTTGGCACATTTCCTTTCATCGTGCATTAAAAAATTTCGCACACCCCTCATTTTGAAGATGTGTGCGTGTAGCATTATGCCTCTATTTTGATTTTGAGATTAGCACTTCAGTTCTCAAAATGCCGTCGAAGGAAGAGAAGCAACGCATGAAAATTTTGCACGTGCATGGCGAAAATCCAAACTACTCTCACGCCAAGTTGGCGAAATTGTTGAATGTGGCTAAATCAACTATTACCAACGTATTAAAAGTGTTTGGAGAACGTTTGTCGACAGCCAGGAAAGCAGGATCGGGGGAAAATTGAAAACCGGAGGTCACAGCGACGACAAAAAGAGTTGCCCGCTGTTTCGAGCGGAACCAAAATCTCTCCGTCCGAGATGTCGCCAAGAAGCTGGGAGTGGCGCCTTCAATCGTGGATAGAGCTGTACTGTCGACCTACAAGGAATTGGTGACTCCAAATCGCGACGATAAACAAAACACGTCGGCTGAAGTAGGATCGTGATAGTTGTACACGACGATGCTGACGAAGTTCAATTGCGTGGTACAGGACGATGAAACTTACGTCAAGGCAGACTTTAAATAGCTGGACAGGAATTTTACACGGCAACCGGACGAGGAAAGGTGTAAAATATTTTCAAGCATATTAAACTGCCAAAGCTTGCGAAGAAATGTCTGGTATGGCAGGCCATCTGTGGCTTAAAGAGCAACGTTCACATTACTGTTTGACCAAATTTTGATCGGAACAGCCTTTATATGGCCAATCTTTAAAAACGGTGACAAGTTGGAATGTTAGAACTACCGAGCGATCATTATTCTCAATAAGGCCTTTCGTAATCTTTCCCAGATCATCTTCAGGCGCTTATCGTCGCTTTATAGAAAATGATCAAGCTGTTTTGTTTTTTTTTTTCAAATAACCTGCTATTCTAAATGGATTTTTTTTAATAAAAAAAAAATCAATAAAAATAGTACACACTTAGAAATTATGAATTTTACATGAGACCTAATCCATGTTTGTAAATAGTCCGGGAACGTAAAGTCGGCGAATGTAATAGTCGGGGAACGTAAAGAAAGATTTCGTGTAAAATTATGTCTCCTGAAACTGAAACATACGCAATTCGACAAAAGATGTGTTCGGTTGAATTTATTTTCTCATCTCTTTTAACACATTCTTATGCGCTAAAGGACGCTTGCATGTGTCGGTCTCAGGGACAGAAATTTACACGAGATTTTGGTCGTGTGTACAGACAAACATCTTTTTGTGGGATTATCATTTCTTATTTTTATTTTCGAAATGCGAAATTTAAGTGAATCCATTGAAATAAACCACCCGCACTTGTGAGAGGTCCTAAGAGCATCCTTACAGGTTGCTTAGATCGGTCCTTAAACTCGATGTTTCAAAGTATTCTTGTATTCCATTGAAATAAACTACCCACTCTTGTGAGTGGCCTCAACAGCATCCCTACTATTGGTTTAAATCAGTTAGAAAATTTGAATAACTTTGATGTGCATCTCTGTATAGAGAATAAACATAGTTAAATATCTTATTCGCTGCCGACATTCGTTGAATTAAGCACATCGTTTACCAAAACGGATCTCGTTGCAAACGCAGCCAATTTATACAACATCCCAGTGATTTCTCGGCTTCCATCAAAGCGAGTATCACGTCAACATATTCCTTCCCCATTCCCTACTTGATCTGCGTTCGGGAGAGGCCGGCGCCGATATGCTCTTAGTTTGGGATCACCAACAATCACATATTGAGGATGTATGCTAGTCCCAAGCATCACTTGTTGGTGCTCTGTGTAATAACAGCTGATCTGGCAATAACGGAGTAGCAACTTCGGGCGGTCAATCATGCATGCTCAAATGCAAAATTTAAGTGAAAAGTCATTTAACATACAGACTTAGAGGTGAATTCTAGATCGGGTTTAGAGTCGAATTCAGAATTGAATGCGAAATCAATTTCTTTTGGGTTTGGGTTCAAACTCAGAACCAAATCGGATCTCACATCACATGTCTGAATCTGAGCCGAATATGAAGTCATAATTGAACCCGAGTTCTGAGTTCGAATTATGAATCCAATTTGCAGTTGAATTCCAAGTTCATTTTGTAGTCATATTCGAGGCACAGTTCAGAGTTGATTTAAAAGTCTAATATGGATTTAAATCCGATATGAAATTTGTGGTCTAAATTTGAGTTCAATATTCTGTCATGTTTGAAGTCGAACTGGATTAAATTTGGGGTAGAATTTGAACCAATTTGGGTGTTGAATCCCAGGAGTTTAGAATCAAATATGGAATTAAATAAGAATTTTAATTCCGATTCAAATGCTGATTCGAATTTTGAGTCGTATTCGAAGTCAAATTTGAAATCGAATTTGATGCAGAACTTAGGGCCCACTTGGATTTTAAACCTTAGGTCTGATTAAGGGGGGATATATAGTTAGAACGAGAAAAAACAATCGTTTTTGACAAAAAATTCGAGGGGAAGTTTTTACTCAAAGCAATTGAAACTTTTTTACAATTATATAAATATTTTTTTAAATTTTTTTCAACAAAATGGCGGTCGTTAGAGTGCGTTGCAAAAGTCGTTATATATTGCTTGTGTCGGCTCTCCTGGTCGTAGTTTTGATCTGAAACCTGCTAACTCAAAAAATTACATTAATTAATTTTAAAGTTAGTAGAAAAATCGAAAAAAAAAATTCGCACTTATGGTGAAACTTTATTGAAAAAATCCACTTTTTTTCCGCCATTTTATCACATTTTTTCATATTTAATAATAAAATATTACAATTCATATAAAAGATAATACCATAACAAATAAATCCTATAAGTTTCAGCTTAATCGAATAATTAGTTTTCGAGTTATCACCGGCATATGCTGTTTTGAGAAAAACGCGTTGAAAATAGGTCTTCTCGGTCAAGCGTCTCTTTATACCTGCTGCGCGTGAAAAATGCGTCTTCGAAAAACACTTGGAGTTCGAATTTTTAAAAGGAGCGTATTCAACGGGAAATTTACTAACTTTTTATGCAATAAAAAACATTGTTTTTTGGCCATTTTAACCCCTTAAAGGTCGAATATAGAACGGAATTTGGAATTGAATTCTGGAGTACAGAATTCAATACAGAGTCGACTTTGGAGGTTCGAATTGAAGTCCAGTGTGTAGAGTCAAATTCGGAGTCAAATTCTAAAACGAGTTTGGTGTAGAACACAAAACCAACTTGGGTAGAAAACCCCAAGTCTAAGCAGTTTCAATGCGTATTTACGGCAGCTTATCAAGCAATTTAGTCGCTCCATATGCAACATAAATGTCACTTTTGGCCCAATATACGGCTGTTTTACTGCAATGCTGTGATAATGCTTCATTAATGCTATTTTACATTCGAAATGCTTATTACATGCTACAAGCATTTAAATAGCATTTGAAATCCAAGTTT
This sequence comes from Aedes japonicus, assembly GCA_034211315.2. Classification (NCBI taxonomy): domain Eukaryota; kingdom Metazoa; phylum Arthropoda; class Insecta; order Diptera; family Culicidae; genus Aedes; species Aedes japonicus. The sequence goes on from JASCZW010000475.1 coordinate 41,757, forward strand.
ACAACAGATAGCATTCAAGATTCTGATATATTGCTAATACAATGCATGTACATCTGAAATGCAGATTTAGGGTTGATTTACTGCATATGGTAATGCTTATTGGTTACCTGGGTAATTCAGAGTTGAATGTGCAACGGAATCCGGAATTGAATTCCGAGAGGAATTCGGAGTCAAATTGTGAATGGAATATGGAATTCAATCCGGAGTCGACTTTATTGATTGATTCGTCGTCCAGTTTGGAGTGGAGTTTAAAGTCAATTTTGAAGCAGTTGAATATGATGTTGAAATCTGAACCAAAATTTGAATTTTATCTGGAATCGAATTCTTTGTTCGAATAAGAGTTGAACTAGACTTTGGATTAGGAGTTGGTTTTGGAATTGAAATTCTGAACGAATTTTGGAGTTGAATTCTTAGCCAAGTTCGAAGTTCCACATAGTCGAATTTGGAGCCAAATTTGAAATGAACTGAACCAGCTGAGGCAGAAAAGCGCAACAGTTAATAATCAATCAGTCACATTGGAAGCCATCATGGAAGTCGCATCCGTAGTCTAATTCGTACAAGAATATGAAGACGTAGTCGAATCCAACGTGGAGTCGTATTTTGAGTCGAAATCGGAGTCAAATTTGTCAAGACATGAAGAATCCAGAAATCGAAGTCCAATTATAATTTTGAATCTATTTCGGAGTCGAATTTTAGGTCAAACTAAGAGTCCAGCTCGTAGTTAAAATAGTACTGGAATTTTGAGTCGAATTCTGAAATTAATTTGGGTAGACTTTGAGTCGAATTTTGAGTCGAATTTGAGATCTAATTTGGAATTGAACTCAATGTCCGATCAAGGGTGAAGCTAGACTTTGGATTACGGCTTGGTTTTGGAATTGAAATTAGTAACGAATTTTGAGGTTGAATTCTTAGTCGAGTTTGGAGTTCCAAAGAGCCGAATTTGGAGTCAAATTAGAAATAAACTGAACTAGTCGAGACTGAGAAGCGCAATAGTTAATGATCAATCTGTCACATTCGGAGTCGCATCCGTAGTTTGATTCGGAGTCGAATATAAAGACGAAATCGAGTTCTGAGTAGAATTCTGAATCAAGACATGACGAATCCAAAAATCGATGTCTAATTATAATTTTGAATGAAGTTTTGAATCTAATTCGGAGTCAAATTTTAGGTCAAACTAAGAGTCCAATTCGTAGTTAAAATAGAACTAGAATTTTGAGTCGAATTCTGAATCCAATTTGGGTACACTTTGAGTGGAATTTCGAGTCGAATTTCAGATCTAAGGTTTGTTTATGACAAAATCTGGACAGATTAAATTTATAATAAAGCAAATTTGCTGTTAGTTTAATCCAAGTTGCATATCTTTATTCATTTAATTGTGCATTATTAGTCATCTTAAAATTAATTATAGTTACCTAATAAGGCTGCATGAAGAAACTACTAACTTTTGAGTTTACTCCAGCCATAAGAGTCTGTGCAGACTGCTCTGCAACCAATTTAGCTGCTTTTGTCCAAGATTACCATTTCGATAGGTCGCATCTCCGAGCCGTTAGATGGATTCGTCTCATTCAGTACAGCATGGACTCCATTCGCTTTATATCATTCCAAAACATCATTGACGTAGTGACAAGATACCAGAATAGCGAGGGAGCGTCATGGCTGCGTAGGAATGGTCATAATCGCTTCTTTGGGTATTCTTCACGGTATATTTCTTTATTTGCCGATTCGGTAGTGATGAAGCTTTGGCTTGCTCCACGACCACTGCTGCCTATTACCAGCCATAGCAAATATTTTTTGGGAAACTTGGCCTTTTTCTTCGTCCTGAAATGATCCCCTACGTCGTTCCGCTGCATGGCGGTATAATAAGACATTCTGGGAAGCTGCTCAAAGTCTTCCAGCACACTTTCATCGTCCATTATTACGCAGGAAAACTTCGTCAAATATTCGCTATACAACTTGCGAGCCCGCGTTTTAGCCATAACATTCTGTTTATCATTACGGTTCGGTACAGTTTTACTTTGGACGACTTCATACATTGCCGGAAGTATTGCTTGGAAGTATTCACGAAACTTGGGGACATTTTTATTTTTCTAGCCACAGAACGTACCGAAAGATCTGGTCTCTTCTACACTATTTCTTCACCTTTGCGTTCTTCTGGTGGTTCCTAGGCGTTTTTGTTCCACTCCCAGCCTTTCTGGCTATTGTCAAACGTGTATCGAAAGATTCAAGAACGTTATGGACCATGCTAATCCAAGCTTTTTTGCAAGTCTTCTTACTGACAGATCCGGATACATTGCGACCGCACACAATTGCTTTCCGCACTGGCCCAGAGTTTCATGTCAAGTTAAAATTCAACGTTTTAGCCAAATTCCATAACGTTTTGTTTCAGTCGAACTTGGGTTTGAAATAAAATTCTAAGCAAAATTCTAGGTTAAATAGTAAGTCCAATTCGAAGTTGAACTCTTATTTACATTCGAAGTCCAATTAGGGGTCGAAGCACAAAAAACTGAACTCTGAGTCAAATTTCGTATGGTTTTTAATCGAATTTCAAATCGCAGTCTTACTTGAATTCGGAGTCAAAATTTGAATTAGATAGGGTAAGCTTTTTCTTTTGTCACATCAAAATTCATCAAAGTTACGGAACATGTACCAATTTGAATGTATTTTATATAACTTGGGTAACGGGATGCAATGTTAGCCTAGCTCCTTGATTCGGCCTATGTAGCAAATATATTAACTTTTCAGCAATAATCAACAAAATCATGCTATCATGCTGACCAATGAATTTCAAGGTAATTAGGATATTATTAATTAATTTATAGTAGTTCACTTCTATGTTCCGAAATGTGGCCTGTTCTATTAATAACGTAGTTAAAATGTTGTTACAGGAAAAATTTACAATGGAAGTTTATAGCATTCGAATGTAATTCGACGAAAACCTGTTTCGAGTGAATAAAAATGATTTCATTATTGAATGGCTCATAAATTATACGTGAAAATAATTGAAGTGTTTGAATGCAGTTTTATTTAAGTTTGTTCAGATTTTTTTTGTGATGGTTAGAATGAAAATAGCTGGCATTGCATTAAACCAGAAAATCAGGAAAAAAATTGCATGATCATTGCATTCAATAAAGAAAACTATCGAATGGGATGAAGTTGTATCCACGAATAGACCCAACTGGGTGCTTATAGACCGATATTACATCCATATTCCTCGAAAGTTTTCATCTTAATAAAGTTAGTTGTTTAGTTGGTCGTAGTTCAAAATAACAATTGTCTTATTAGGCATATCTTTGCAAGCAAATAACTAGTTGAATGCCTTTCGTAGCTCAATTACTTTATGAGTAACAATAAAAAATGTAACCCACCGCTGCATATTAGGCTAAGGTATGGGACACATACCCTATGTTGTAACGAAGGTTGTGACACAAACACTATAACTAGGACAAACTTTCAACCCAAAATATAACATATGTTTCAACGGTTATTATGTTCTACAAGGCAAAATGCGCAAAACTAAGGCTTGCTTCATTTAGAATTGGAACAAACTTTTGCTCATATTGTGGCGCTTCTGGTGGAAGTTCTTGGTGCCCACGTGTTCTTGGTGCCCACGTGTCGGGAATTTTGTCAGCTTTACGTATGTATTTTTGACATTCCGCAAATCGACTGTACTTTGTAAACAATCAACATGGAAGCCGAAAGAAGGGAAAAAAATGTGCACAGTTATTTGGAAAATCCATTGTGGTCTGCATCTAGGCTAGCTAAACAGCTGAAATTGCCCAGAAATACCGTATGGCGCGTTATCAAATGGTATAAGAAAACATTGACGACGATTCGAAAGCCTCAAGCCAATCGTCGGAGTGGAATTGTCGACCGGAAAATGCGTGGTAAGATTTTGAAGACGATTAAGAGGAATCCCAATCTGTCGGACCGTGATTTGGCCAGAAAATTTGGTGCTGCCCATAGTACCGTGAGGAGAACTCGACTCCGGGAAGGAATCAAGTCGTATCGAGCCAGCAAACAGCCAAATCGGGCAATAATACAGAATAGTGTGGCCAAAATCCGTGCTCGGAAGCTATACGACCAGGTGCTGACCAAGTTCGACGGGTGTCTTCTGATGGACGATGAAACCTATGTCAAGGCTGACTTCGGGCAAATCCCAGGTCAAAAATTTTACTTGGCAACGGCTCGGGGGGATGTTACAGCCAAATGAAAATTTGGTTTTGCCGCGAAAATTAATGATTTGGCAGGGCATTTGCAGCTGTGGCAAAAAAACGAAAGTTTTCGTTACAAATAAGACAATGACGTCGAAACTATACCAAAAAGAGTGTCTCCAAAAACGAATTTTGCCGTTCATTCGATCCCACGACCATCCCGTAATGTTTTGGCCAGATTTGGCAAGCTGTCATTACAGCAAAGTCGTTCAAGAATGGCATGCAGAGAAAGGGGTCCAGGTTGTTCCGAAAAACCTTAACCCACCCAACTGCCCCCAGTTCCGCCCTATTGAGAAATACTGGGCAATCATGAAGAGGAGACTCAAGGCAAAGGGAAAGGTTGTCAAAGACATCAATCAGATGAAGACCTGGTGGAATAAGATAGCTAAAACGATGGACGAAGAAGGTGTGCGCCGCCTAATGAGCCGTGTTACAGGAAAAATTCGAGAATTCCTTCGAAACCGTGACGAATAATTCTATCCGTATTTTTTCTTAAACGTATATAGAAAACGCTACATTTGTATAAAAAAAGATCTTGAATTCAATAATAAATAACTGAAATACAGGCAATTGTTTTTGTTCCAATTTTATCTGAAGCAAGCTTTATATGGCGAGTTTTTTTTTCTTTTGCCGGGTACTGTACATACATATACAGAGCAGCAGTGTGATGTGATCTTTTAAGGCTTTGAACCCAGATGTCTTACGTTCAGTTGATGCTATGTTACTTCTACAAGACATCTTTTTCCAGTTCCATCGGTGTTAAAGACTTGCTCTGCATGGCATGCACCATCCTCAATAATTTGAATCCATTTTGACGGGTACTCAATAGCTGCAACTGTATTTGCTGATGCGCGTTCTCCTTTGATTCTTACATTTCGAATGTTGTTCATACATAAATGAACCGATATAATCATCCCTTGTTCAACCTTATCAGAATCACGATATAGAACAAGTTGAATATGTTTAATTTTGCATGCTCACTAGCGCCACGTAGCGGTGGAATTCCGAATAGAACCGTACAAATGTTGAACGCCCTTGACCTGCTGAACAACTATGGCGACGACTAGAAAATTTTATCTTATCAGAATCACGAAATAGAACAAGTTAAAAATGCTCTTTTTTGGATGCTCGTGAGCGGTAGAATTACGAATTAAACGGTTCACCTGTCAAATACTTTCTATCTTATCAAAATCACTAGCGCCACGTAGCGGTAAAAAATCGAAGGAGACGGTTCACCTCTTGAATGCCCTTGAACTTCTGATATTAAAGGTATCGAGGTATACCATCATGAATGTACCTGTATTATCCCCACCTATCCCCACACACATTCACTCCGGTCCTAGTTGGTGTTCTGGCCCTGGGGCCTTCGCTTGCCTCTTGAACTTGTTGTGCTATCCTTTCCACTGTTTAGAAAATCTTCAAAGTGTTTTTCATTGCAAAAAACTTTGCATGTTTGGATTGGAAAAAAAACCATGTTAATTCGGGAATCCGTAAAATTTCCTAAAAAAGTTAAATTATATCGAAAAGTAGAACTTGGTGAGACCATTCCAATCATGTATGATAACATGCTCATTTTCTATATTTTAAGGGGCTGTCGCTGGCATTTACATTTTGATATTTGTTGTTCATAGGTCGAGATATATATTTGCTTGCCAAAAAAAAATCGACATGTTTTGAATATACCAAAAGTGTATTGGATGATATATTTGATAGGGAAGGATTTCCGAAGAATCTCAAAACAGAAACGCCTCCGTCCTTCTTTTAATTGTCAGGAGTTTGCTCGGCATTGTTGTGATAGAGGTTTTACAAAGATCTTCTGTACACCTCGGGTTTCCCATCAAAATGACCTTGTTGAAAGATACATGAAACTAACATAACGCAGTTTCAAATGCAACTCGTCATTTGGATGAGCTGAATGCCGTTTGTCAGAGCTCGAAATTCAATTTTACCACGAGATAATGTCATAGTTGAAAGACAGTCTCACACTAAAGGCGACATTTGATTCGATACGAAAAATTTAACTTTCTTGGAACAGAGCAAAGGAAATCTTGTATTACCGGACGATGACGGTTAACTACTGAAGCGGCATGTATTTTAAACGAAGAGAGTTTACATTTGGGCAAACACAGCTTCAAGTTCAGGCGCTTCAGAAGTAAGAATGGAATTACAGAGCGGGTAACCAAGGAACAGAAGAATTCATAAAGATCATGTTTGATTAGTGGAGCACTGAGGCTAAGTATCACTGAATAGTCTTGATCGGGTCAATCGTAGCCTGTCTAGATGAACGTTTTTTCTATGGTCATGGTGGTCACTGATCTTGAGGTAATAATGCGGTAGATTTGTTAAATGAATTTATATACTGTTATTTACTTTTACCACTCACTCAGAAGATAATCAATCTAGGATTCTAAATTCATTGTTTTAGAGAAAGAGTGAGATGTGGGATACCCCTCAGCCTAGTTAAGTATACACTAAAGCGTGTTCCGATCAAAATTTGGTCAAACAGTATTGTGTGTGAGTCAATCAAAGTTTTTATTAATAAGTCAAATTCTTTTTCTTTTTCAAGTTCAGTTAATACAGAATCCAGGAGAAATATTCAGATAAGCTTAGTTTTTATCGAATGCGAGTTTTCGGGTCTATCGTTCAACACCTGCCATTAGATTTTGTACAGTCTCCTTGTTCACTTTATTCGCCGCCAGTTTGCCTTAAACTGTTTTTCGCTCACAACAGCTTTTTGTGTCTTCTTAAGGTTCCACTTGACGATGGCCCAATATTGTTCGATTGGGCGGATCGCGTGTTGGGAGGGTTCTTGTCCTTGGGCACTACTTGAAAGTTGTTGGCAGCATACCACTCCATGGCATTTTTTCCGTAATGGCAAGATGCCAAATCCGGCTACAATTCGGGACTATTGTGTCGCCTCATGAAAGGTAGTAGATGTTTTTGTAGGCACTCGCCCAGATAAATTTCCTGGTTGACGGTTCCGGTCGCAATGTAAACGTTGCTCTTCAAGCCACAGGTACAGATGGCCTGCCGCACCAGATATTTCTTCGCGAACTTTGACAGTTTAATGTGCTTGTAAATATCTGCCACCTTTCCCCGTCCGGTTGCCTTGTAAAATTCCTGTCCAAGAAGCTGTTTAAAGTCTACCTTAACGCAAATGTCATCGTCCTGTGCCATGCAATCAAACTTCGTCAATATCCTTGTGTACAACTTCCGACGTGTTTTGTTTATCATAGCGATTTGGAGGCCACCTTCTTGTTAGTCGACAGTCCAGCTCGTTTTTTAGCTCTATCCACGGTTAAACGTGCCACTCCTAGCTTCTTTGCGACATCTCGGACGGAGAGGTTGGCGTTCCGCTCGAAACAGCGGACAGCTCTTTTTGTCGTCGCTGTAGCCTCCGTTTACGATTTTCCCCGATCCAGTTTTCCTGGCTGTCGACAAACGTTCACCGAACACTTTCAATACGTTGGTAACAGTTGATTTAGCCACGTTCAACAATTTCGCCAACTTGGCATGAGAATAGTTTGGATTTTTGATATGCATGTGTAAAATTAGGATGCGTTTCTTCTCTTCCTTCGACGACATTTTGATAACTGAAGTGCTAATCTCATAATCAAAATAGAGGAATGATGCTACATGCACACATCTTCTAAATGAGGGGTGTGAAAAGTTTTTTAATGCACGATGAAAGGAAATGCGTCAAGTTTAAGTCGACCAAATTTTGATCGAAACACCCTTCATAACATACTTCTCGGTTGTCTGTCAATTGACGTCAATTGGCTCAAAAGTAGTAGGACATCTGCCAACACTGTCTGTCTGCCTGTCGTCATTAACTGTGCTTGGCATCATTCCGCCCTTTTCCTCCTTCTGGACATCGAACGTGGTTTGCAATCCTTTCTGTTGACGCGGTGAAATTCATGCTGTGCTGTACGGCCGGACTTCACAAACAATAAGGGCATAGAATTGATTTTGATGTGATACATCTATAGGCGAATCTATTGAACGTGAAAAATAGGCGAATAGCGTTTTCGAAAAATTGCTGAAAATATTCCAATTACATTAATTTCCAACAGATAACTTGTCGATTGGAACAATTACTCTAAGGTTATTATTTGAACCTTAGGTTTACTCAACGATCAAGAAAACAATATTTTGAATGAGTATACTATTAGCCAACGATTCTATACTTATCATATATCTTTATCGTTCACTCCCTAAGATATTTATAATCAAGGAATGCTTATTAAGAATCTAAATAATACCTGGATCTAAGAAAATAAGGCTGATTGATCACCAACGCCAAATATGCCAAATAATGCCGAACAGGCGATGATTCCCCAAAAGTTCATCGCTTAGAAACGCTATTGGCCAAAAAGCTGTGTGCGATCCCAAATTGTGCGTGTCGAACCAGCATTTCCTCGATCCTCGAGAACTAGGCCAGTAATTTTGAATTCAAGAAAAAATTGCCTCGCCATAAATGAGGCAGATTTGATCTGATGAATTTCGCCAGTCCGTACCGGTTGGTGGTCTCTTTGACCGCCGCAGCCGATGCGGCACCGACAGCTCATCAACATATCGGTGGACAGTTGTTCGCAGCGTGTGTTCTGCTCTACCGGCATATGTTGGTATTGCCATGACGGTGGGGAAGTAGAACGTTAAGCTGGTCAGTTGTCAGACATGTCAGACCTACTTCTCGTTTTGTTTTTGCGAGGTCATACTAACGGAGATTGGAGAAAACTTGTTCATCAAGGCTTCATAACTAGGCGTCATTCATGCGGAAGGGTTTTCTAATCCAATTTTCTAATCGGATTCCATGCCAATGATCGGCTCGTTCTAGCATGTCAGTAATCAATCATCTTAATTATTTACTTCCTTTCGGTATTTTCGGAGGATTGCTGAAATGATCAAACGGGTTACAGCGATGATTAATCAATTATTCGCCATCCGTTGGCCGGAGGACTCGACACTGTTCTTCTGGCTGATTAATTGTTCGAGTACGAAATATTTGCACAACCGATTGGTGAGAATTTTTTTTCCGGTTTGTCATTGCTGTATATTGATAATTGTGTTTTTTTCACTGATGATCAAATTAGATGCAGTGCGAAAATATTGGAACTGTGTTTGAATTGTTGATTCCGTTGACTCAAGTGAACGACCAGACGTACGGTAGGCAATGTTTACGCTAATGGAACGGTATAAATGCATCACTTTCCGTTCATTTTCCCATCGAGTGCAGTGGAAAGATAGCGAACGAGAAGCGAATCATGAAGTTGCAGCTGATTTTGGCACTGGTAGTTATTGCCGCGGTGGCCTTTGCTTTGCCAGACCATCATCATCATCCTCACCATCGCCACAATGGAACATCAACCGGTGCCTGGGCTGGACGTTGGAATGGGACGGCGGCTGGCAGTGGTCAGCAGTTTAATCGTACGGCTTTTCCTGGTGGACTAAGATGGCCTCCATTCCGCCCTCCGAGGTGGTTCAACCGTTCCAGACCCATTTTCCCGGTGGCCGCGAACGCTACCGACGATTTGTTTTAACGGGTAGTGGACAGCAGTAATGAAGTAATGTTTGGCAATAAAATCGGTGCATCCAAAGTGATTTCGGAAAATGGCATTTACAGGTGATGATTTTGTCCTTGAATTTTTATGTATGTAATGGCATTGACAGTTGCTCTCTGAGTTGACATTTTTCAGTGCTAATATCTCAGGATTCGTGACCTTTTTAGTATGTTTAATGACAGTTTAAAACTTTTCTATTTCGAAAGAATGCTTTACAAATAGCTAAGGGAGTGAAAATTTCAGACCAACTAAAATTTCCACTAAAAGAGTGAATAACGAACTTCTAGCTTAGAGACGAATCCATTGCACGGTATTGCGTGCGGCGCGAAACTTTTCGGCCGCGGTCTGAGATGTTCGGGTTTGCCTTAATGTTCTTGGTTACTTTGTTCCACAGTTCTCGAGTACTTTTTCAAATGGACGTATGTAACATTTTGTGTTTGTTGAGAAAATCGACTCGAAAGTTTTTTGTTTTCATTTTAATTCCTAAATAAAAACCAAACAATGTCATGATTAGAAAATACTTCTAACAGACACTTTGAAAGAAGACTTTGGCCCCTTGAGATAAGTGTTTTGATTATATTTGAAAATTATCGAATATTTTTGGAAAACAGAACTTTTGTCCTTTTGCTTCATCATATGGAAATACGCCATTTTCATAAGCCATGATTACAACTAGAACGTTACTTACGTCGAGCCTTACACGATGATTTTGGCTGACATTTCGCTTGCGTCAAGATGTGGCGCAAGTTAGGTAACTGTAATGCTGATGCGTCGTATGGTTACGTCATTTTGCAGGATAACAATTTACTTACGTCAAAAAAATTCTGATAAGTCATCAGTGCAGTACTGATAACGTTTTGTTGTTGAAACTATCGAGGAACAAAATATTGCAGATATAAGTCGTCTGTAATGTATTAACTGTGTCGTATAAGTTTTTAAAATTGTATCGTATTTATTAAATTAAATTAAATATTTTTTTTCAGTTTTTCTCTTATCATGCATATTAAATACTAATTTTAATTCTCTTTTCTCAGCTTTTCGTCACCTTCTTCCCTTTTTTATTCATTGCAGCATCATTATCATCTCCCCGCTTGCCACCCGTATTAATTTGTTTCTTCATTATCTGGTGGATCCATGTCATTTTCAAAATGGTCGACTTTGTTAGATTTCGGTTTCCGGCCACGTTTTGATGGAACAAGTGACTTGAGAAAGGTCTGATAGTATTCCTTATTTTTAACAAACGGTAGCAATCCTTTCAGATCTGCCAGTTTTGCGTCCGGTAGCACGATCGGTTCATCTGTGATAGTTTTGAGTTTTATTTGCGCAATATCTACACCAGAGATTATGTTCATCTGCTTGAATTCAGCATCCCCAACATCGAGCTTGTAAAAAACAGTTCCAGGATGATTGGTGGAGTATCGGAAAACCATGATCTCAATAAACTTTACAGGCTCCTTAGCTACATTCTTCTTTGGAATACAATATCTAACTGACAAGTCCTTCAAAGCGTAGAAGTCACGTTGCTCCAACTCATCTATGTCAAATGGGACAGATCTTTTTATGGCAGAGATAAGTACTACCCAGTCGTGCGGTGTTTCGATGTCGATAGTAGCATTCTTTTTCGCCTTTTCTATGGCCGAGTGGATTGTGTCAACTTCCATGTGGGAATGGCCCGTTCGCATGAGTTTATGTTCTATAACAAGTTTCCTTCCATCTCTTGCAGCAAGCTCCACATAATAGGCAAACGTAAATACTACTGTTTTATTAAGGTTTTGACCTACACAGCGATCGCTGTAGTAGGTCACATGACGCAGCGTGAGTGGTAATTTACGGAAATCTCGAAGCAGGCATGAGCCAATTTCCTGAGAACCTCGTTTGGCCTTAGTTTCGTCCCACATCATGCAGGTGGCTGTGTTTTTGTTCAGATATGACGAACAGAAGGTCAAGTTATATGTCTATAATTGCCTCGCATAGAAAGCCTGGCCACAGCGTAGGTGCGGTGTCGGTAGCTGTTTCTGTAAATCGAACGAAACAGTTCGATATGTAGGATCTTCTTTGCACATCTTTCGGTCCTTGCGTTTCTCCTCATAAACACGCTGCGCTCCTTGCTGGTGTTTCTCAATTTCAGCTGTCAAAGTTGCCTTTATTGAGCTGTCCTGATCCCCTTTCAGAGCGATTCTGTATTTCTCGCACTCCCCACACACGTCCACTTTAGGCTTCCTGAACGTCAAGTTCTTTTGTTTGAAGATGAGTCTATATGTGTCATAATGTACAGGAATCCACAAACCGTCCTTGCTGCATTTGTCTTGGTATAGTTCATACATGGTCTTGAAGTTCAGGTCGCTTGATAGATACCGCTTTTCAGACCGCTCTCGACCGTAGTGACTGGTGTACGCTGGAAAACTATCAACATGTTTTTTTATAAAGTCTATGTGATCTTCGCTGATTTTTTTGTTAGATGTATTGAACGTCCGTTGGTCATCTTCAGCTACGCCGTTTCCGGCAATTATTTTTGCAGCAAGATTGCGCAGCTTCCGATCTGTTACGTCGAAGGTTGCCAAGAACATGACTTTGCACACCTTCACCATGCCGGTAACACCAGGAAGTCTGTACGATCTAGAGAACGTACGCCGGGAGTTGACAACCTGAAAAGGAAAACAGCACTTATGAGGTGAGCGATTTAAAAGGTGTGGCTGTCTCGCCTAACTACTATAGGATCATAATCAAGCTACGTTATTCCTTAGTATTTTATATAATTCTTTAATATGTATAGTACCTGTGGACGACCTGTTCTGGTTACAATGATATGGATATGGAAATGAACTGATTTTGTCCGAACAGCTTGAGATTCAAAAGATTTTGAAGTAGCTGCATTCTAACAGCATCGGAATATTTATCAGCACATTTCATTCTGCAACCGCATCCTTTCTTAACAGAGCGTGCGGGAACCACGGTACCATCCGGCCTGGTGTATGACATCCCCTTCATCTTAAACAGTTTGTTTTCTGCTCTTAGTGAAACTTTTTTCAATTTCGGCTCATTTAGTTCATTCTCCAAATTATGGTGGGTTGTATTAATTGTTTCTCACATATATTACCTTTTCTTGCGTCAATTGTGGTATTTGATTTTCGGCCCTGTCGCTTCAACTGCACATCATACTCATCATCTGAATCGGGAAACTCTTCCTCATCGGTGTTTATGTTACGATACTCTTCGAAGCATTCGTAAATCGAAAAATCGTTCAGTAGAGTAGGGTCTCCTTCTGCATCTCCCTCTTCTACGCCATAAATGACATCCTCGAGCTGGTTTTCAACATCGTCAAAAGCATTATTGATGTTATCAGCAATTTTGGAAACCCGCAAGTCCATAGGTTGTAAATTTGGATTTTGGGATACTGCAAGACCAACAGGTGTTTCTGATTCATCCCTATTTTTTGGAACTGACAAATCCAAAGCTGTCTCACCAGCATATTGTGGTTTTGCTTTTATTCTGTGAAACCGTACCTTTGGACTTGTCGAAAACGGTGTTGATGTTATGGCTCGCGAAATAGACCTATTGAACGACGGAGTAGATATGTCACTATCCCGGTTGGTAATGTTGGAGGTGTTGAGAAGATACTCGAAAATATGACCTAGAAGATGCATAAAAAGTTGAATAAGTTAGCGTAAATAAGCCAAAAAAGTTGATTTACATTAAAATACTTACCATTAATGTCGGAACATGCCAAACTGCGCCTTGAAAATTCAGAACGCAAGGGTTTGTAATTAGAGCAATGCCGGGGAACGTTCGAATGTGTAGCACTGTTGAAGGAATTACTTTCAATTCCTTTAATTTGCTTCGTAGAAGGCAACGGATAGGGCGATGCCCGTGATACAAACCGATCAGTAGCAGATTGCTTCGGCGAGAATGTTGGGCGGGACAGAATTGGATTACCGAATAATTATTGTTCTTCAATTTGTGTGCTAGCATCTACGAAATAGTTTTGGGATTATTAAAGAAGTTCGTTTATTCTATTAATATACAATAAAAACACTTACCTATCAACAGTTGAATGCCATAAAACATATCCGCTTCCATTTTCACGACTTTAAAGCAGTAAACTAATCAAACGCTATACAAATCAAAGCAAAATTTGCATTTTGACATAATGACGGAAGTCGACGGGGTGCTATGTTTTTTTTCAGTTCATCACATTCGATGGTTTTATTCGCGCGTAACTGCATAATCAGTTTACTTGACAGATACGTCGAATTGCAACCAAAACAGCGTATCTACGTAGTTCAATAATAATGTAAATTGGGATGTTCCACCGTTTTTATGATTTAATGTCCTAGCTTGAGGTAAACGATTATAAATAATGTTATAAATTTAGAATACTCTTTAGACATTTGGCAATTATATTCAATGAAAAATCATTTGTTTACATTTTGCAACACACGCCCATTTGAAAAGTACTGTTGACGGTTGACAGTACCCGCCCGACGCTTGCTTTGACGCTTGCGATTCGTCAACAAAGTTCCTCTGTACTAGACAAAATAGTCAAAAGGTCGAAAGTAACATTTGTAAACAATGACCTCTTGCGTATTTTTCTGGGAGCTGCTTGCTCCCACAAACAAAATAGCACCAGAAACAGATGCAGGGAGTTATTACCTTTCCGGTGGTAGTGGATATAGATGTTAGCAGCCTGACACTTTCAGGAAATTTACGTTTTAAGTCATTGTTTACAATTGTTACTTTCGACCTTTTGACGATTTTGTCTAGACTTCTTCGAAACACGCCACACGGTATTTTGGGGAAAACCCAACACTTTTGCATGTTTTGGCCCAGACCACGAAGGGTTTTCCAAATGATTGCGTACAATTATTTTTCTTATTTCTTCTTCCATTTTGTATTTCTCTGAAACACGTTCGAACTGCACCGCGAAAAAAAAACTTCTGATTTTGTTATTGTTATAGGGAACACATAAGATGTCATAGTTTACAAATCCGACCACAAGAGTCACTGTAAGAACCAACATAACATGCCAGCAACCAATACTGAAACTTTAAGCAACATTTGGTAGGTATTTATCGAACAGATATCGTGCAAAATTAAGGATCAACCAGGATTTACATATAAGTTAGTGTCGCGACCGTCCCTTGACGATTCCATTTTCGACACTCTCCGGCTTATTCGGTTTCTACTGCAGTGCGGAAATTCTCGAAAACTCACTGCAGTAGCGTTCGTAGAATGAGTTTTGATCCGGCTGGCAGCTGGGCTGGGTGTGCCCGGGATCCGCCTCGAATCGGCTGGCTTGCCGACGGCTGCTTCCCTCTTGATGCAGGGTTGGATGGACTCGACGGATGAATCTCGGCTGGCTGGCTGACCGCTGCCTTTACAGCTGGTTTGGCCGATGGATGAGCCTCGGTTTGGCTAGTTTGCTGACTGCTGCCTTTACAGCTGGTTTGGCCGATGGATGAGCCTCGGTTTGCGCTGGTTGCTGACTGCTGCGACTGCTGATTACTGCGATGTGTACTCGCTGACGTATGTCGTAATTCTCCCCGATGCTCTTTAGTAGTAAAATTGATCTTTATTTTCATTGTTTTTTTCTTATATACTAATTTAACATTTTAAGTGTTTCAGCCCATTGGGCTCTTCAGCTTTGTTTAATCTTTTATGTGTTTTATGTGTTACGTGCTGTTGTGTTCTAATTATTTTTGTTTTCCAGTTCAGCCCTTGGGGCATTGTTTACATTAAAATTTGATAACCTACCTAATCTACAACTAAAGCTACAATTTAAAAATCCTAAGGGTGGGTGTAACCAGATTCTGAATGATCTGGTGATCCGATGTCAGGCAGCGTGCCCTGTACCGATTGATAGACTCACTAAAACGATCGTCAAGCATTTTTATCTCGGCCAGACGGTGGACTCAGATGTTCTTGTCCTCGGAGGGTTGTTCTATTATCATCCTGAGGAACTTGTTTTGTACTCTCTGAAGTTTCAGGTGATGTGTTTTTTGCACAACTCTCCAGATTGGCATTGCATACTCGATGACCGGAAGTATAATTTGCTTGTAGACAGCAAGCTTATTTTTAGGGGATAATGTAGACCTTCTGTTGATCAATGGGCACAGTAGTTTCAACAGAAGTATTACATATTTTGTGACAGTTTTGTCAACCTGATCCCTGAAAAATAAGCTTGCTGTCTAGAGTGACACCAAGATAGACAGCTGATTTGGTCCATTCCACCGTTGTGTTGTTCAGGCTTATTTCACAATTCTCAGGCGGGACAAGTCTGGGAGAATTAGTATGTGGAAACAGGATGACCTGGGTTTTCGCTGCGTTGATACAAATCTTCCATTCAGTGAAGTATTCTGACAGAACATTCAGGCTTCGCTGCAGTTTCGCGGCAAGCGCTCTTATTACCCTACCATTGTGGACGACTGCGGTATCATCGGCGAACAACGAAAGAGATCCATTTTCAGGAGCGGGGGTATATCCGAGGTGAATAGATTGAACAGAAGTGGACCTAATATACTTCCCTGCGGAACACCGGCGGAGATCTCCTGACCGCCGGAAACCGCACCATGCAACGAAACTCGGAATGTCCTGTCAGAGATAATTTTTAATAATCTTCACCAGGAAGATTGGAAGATTGTATCGCTTGAGCTTGGTACACCAAGCCATCATGCCAACATTATCGAAGGCCTTCTCGATATCGAGAAGGGCCATAGCCGAGATGTTTTCGAAACAGACTTTGTTCCGCCTGAGGATGTTTCATGACTCGATTAAGTTGATGGACTGTAGAGCGACCATGCCGGAAACCGAACTGCTCATCCAACAGGATATTGAGCTCGTTAGCAGATGTTAGAAGCCGACGGTAGATCGCTTTCCAAACAGTTTAGATAGACCTGAGAGAAGGCTGATTGGTCTGTAGCTTCTGGAACATGAAGGATCTTTCCCAGGTTTCCGAATGGGGATGACTTTGGCTGACTTCCAGCACGATGGGAAGTAGCTGAAGACAGAGGCATTGGTTAAACACCACTGCCAGATGGTTGTAGAACTGGGGCTCAATTGCTTGAGCTCAAGTTCATGATGTTGTCGAAACCTGGGGCCTTCATGTTCTTTGAGGTCTTGATATAAGTCAACAATTCGTCAGCTGAGATCTCCAAATCTTCGGAGAAGTCGTTGGACTTTGGTCGATGTTAGTTATAAGCGCGCTAACGGCAGCTTCGTGTGGACTGACGATGTTTTGACCGAGATTGTGGAGCTGACAAAGTGTTGACTTATCTCATCAGCCTTCTCGCAGGTGTTATCAACCGATCCCTAGAGTCATTGACGTCTAGTGGGATCAACGGTGGAATGGGCCTTGGCTTAGTTTTTAAAATTTTTGTCATCTTCCAGAACGGCTTAGCACAATCTGGGAGAGAGCGAATTTTTCCGCGAAATCATTATTTCTAAGGTCCACCATTCCGGCCTTAATCATTTTGGTCACTCGATTGCAGTGACGTTTGAGCGTTGCGCAAACCAGTTCGCTGGTATTGCGCTTCGAATGGCGTTCGCTTGTATTAAATCTTAGTGGGTCTATCAATGGTCACAGAGTCACTCACCTGATCTATCACCGGTACATGTTGCTCCCGGGCATGGGAGATCGCTTGCTCGATGCTCTGCGGCTGATCGTTCGATGTCATCAGCCGAATCAAGGTGCGTCAAAATCGATGTTGTCGTCAACGTGTTGTCGGAACCTCTCCAACTGGCGCGATGGTAGTTCCGTCTGGTGATTCGATGCCGGTTGACCGAGGAGCCAACTTCGGCCACCACCGGATAGTGGTCCGAGCCGAGCTCCTGGTGCACGATCGGCTGGGCGATGTTGTTCCCATGTTGGTGAGGAAGATGTCGATTGTCGAATGGACCCCGGATCTGCTCAACCGGGTGGAGTATCCGGGCCCAGGACGGTGTAATGTCCCTCTTCCAGGTCTTCCTGCAGAATTATTCCGTTCCGATTCCGCCGGGTGTTCTCCAGGCTTCGTGTTTTGCATTTAGGTCACCGGCGATGATGAACTGCCCTTGCCTCCGAGTTAGCTTACGGATGTCGTTTCGTAGGGCCGTTGTTGTTCCGTTGTTGGTACTGGCTTGCCTGGGACAATAGGCCGCGATGAGTGGTGGATTGGGCCGACAGCGGTTTCGACCTCGACTCCGATGAGCTTCGATGGACTGCAGACTGAAAGCTCGAAGCAGATGGCAGTTGATGTTGTAGCGCAGGGCGATCGCGACTCCTCCTCCACTAGGGCTGCTACGATCAAGTCGCACAATCCGGTATCCTGGGATGACGATGCTGACTTCCGGTTTGAGGTGTGTCTCGGTGACGATGGCG
The DNA here is from genome assembly GCA_034211315.2 of Aedes japonicus. Taxonomy (NCBI): domain Eukaryota; kingdom Metazoa; phylum Arthropoda; class Insecta; order Diptera; family Culicidae; genus Aedes; species Aedes japonicus. The sequence continues at coordinate 59,882 of JASCZW010000475.1, forward strand.
ATGTCGATGGCCTTCCTGTTAAGGAAGTCACCGAGCTCAAAAGTTTTGTTCCGGATGGAACAAGCTATTCCAGTTGAGGATGCTGATGGTGCGTTTACGGTCCATGTTTGAACAGAAACTTCATCGTCACGGACGTGGCGGCTTTGAGCTGTTCCTCCTGGAGCGGCAGGAACGTAGTTGGCGATAGAGCTCTTGCACGAACTCCACCATTTGCTCCGAGTCGTAGAGCTGTCCATCGACGGGTGGTTGCGTGAGGTACTGCAACTCGGATTGCCCCAGCCTGGAGGAGGAGTCGTGTTGGGGGCGGCGGCGGCTGCCGCGAAACGATGATGAACCGAAGCTGACGGGCGGTTAGCATGGCGGTGATTTAGTGGGATCGGTGGCAGGTTTGGCACCTGGTACCGAAGCGACGGGAAATTTTCCTCGTTCATCGGAGGTGGTGGACGGCGTTGAGCAGGCCGAGACTTGGTGGATGCCTTCTTTCGGATAGCCAAAAACTCCGCACGTTTGGGGCAGGTTCGGTTACTGCTCTCATGATTTGCACCGCAGTTGGCGCACTTCATTGGGCACCTTCGTCCATCGGGGCACAATCTTGGTGGCGTGTGCTCCGGCACACTTGCCACATCGCGGTTTCATGTGGCAGTTTCGAGTGCCGTGGCCGGAGCCAAGCGCAGTTGCCACACTGCGTCACGTCGTTTTGTCTTGACGATACCGGTCCCACTCGACGATGACGTTGAATAGGGCCCGTGTTTTCAAAAGTTCCGGCATCGTGACGGATCCCTTCTCAAGATGGACCAGATAAAGTTGGTCCCGGTAGTTTCCGTGTTGCTGGCGCCTGATGGGAAACACCTTCTGGGGCTTTAGTGCCGCCGCTTGCAGCTCGGTAATGATTGATTCCGGAGTGAGTTCCGGAAGACCACGCAGGATCACCTTCATAGGCTTGCTTCCGGGTACATCGTGCGTGAAATTCATGCTGCTTGGCGACTAGGTGAGCGCCGACAGCACGGTAGTCAGCCTCCGTCGAGCACATTACCTTAATACCATTACTGCACAGCTTGTACAGCGGATGGATTTGGATAGCTGCAAGCTCCGGTCCTGAGAGCAGCAATGTCCTTGGATGTGGTGAAAAGCGGGGAACTTTCACCTTCTTTGGCACCTCCTGGATCGGAAGCACGGCAAATTGATTGCTCGCTAGTAGACGAGCGTTCGGATCCACTGGATCGGTGTCATCGTGGCGCAGCCGCTTGGAGCTGCCCGGTTGCGGTAATGATTCGGGAGCAGATGTCACCGTTGATCGATTTTTCGACCCATTGCCACGGCAACAGGTCAGAGCGAGAAATGTTCCGAACTTTGCAACCACTTTTTCTGCTTTGCCACCAGCAAAAGATGAGCAAGCGCAGGCGATAGGTCGCGGAGACACGCAATCGCGAGAAAGCGGGCGAGGGGAAAAACAGGAGAAAAACTTTTACTGCGAGGAGCGAAAACACGACCGATCGTCGTCGCTGGTAAAACTGGAATGGGTCCCCGATGCTCTGCTGCGCGATGCGGTTATATGGCTTGGGCTTCTTTTTGTTTATCTTTTTCTTTGAAATCTTTATTCGCCATTTTGGATAACGTATGTAGTAATAGGGATCTCGCGCGCTAACAGTGGGCGATCTTTGTTTTTAATCGATTAAAATTTTGTTTGGTTTTGACAAAACACAGTCTCTATAATTTTCAAATAATTTCCTTTTCATTGTTTTTCTCAAATATATTGTTTACTATGGTTCGTGATGCTACAGTTAGGTGTCATGCTCATACATTAAATACCCTCCTGTAGGGTACTCGCAACCGCCAGCTGCCAGTGCAATACTGGCCTATTGTCGCTCTACTACTAGCAAGTACTAGTAAAATTGTTTTTATTTTTCATTCTTTGTCTATATACTTAATTACAATTGTAAGTGTTTAAGCCCATTGAGCTCTTCAGCTTTTTATCAGTGTTCCATGTGTTTGGTGTGTTTAGTGCATTTCATGTTATAATTAATGTTTCAGATCAGCTCTTGGAGCATTGTTAGTTTCAAAATTTGATAACCTACTTAAACTCAAACTATAGCTACAATTTGAAAATCCTAGGGTGAGGAACAAGATTCCGGATGATCTGGTGATCCGATGTCAGGCAGCGTGCCCTGTACCGATTGATAGACTCACTAAAGCGATCATCGAGCATTTTTCTCTCGGACAGACTGTGGACCTCAGATGTTATTGTCCTCGGAGGGGTGTTCAGGATCATCCTGAGGAACTTATTTTGATGTGGTGATGTGTTTTCGCGCAACTCTCCTAACGTGGCATGCCGTATTTGATGACTGGAAGTATGATTTGCATGTAGAAGGCAAAATTGTTTTTCAGGGATAATGTCCATTCAATGAAGTATTCTGACCGGACATTCAGCTCAAACTCTCTAGGAGGACATTCAGGCTTCGTTGCAGTTTCGCGTAAGCACTCTTGTTACCCTACCATTGTGGACGTTTGCGGTAGCATTGGCAAACAACGACAGAGATCCATTTTCAGGGAGCGGGGTAAAGTAAATAGGTTAAACAGAAGTGGACCTAGTATACTTCCTGCGGAACACCAGCAGAGATCTCCTGTACGTCGGTAACTTCACTTTGCAGCGAAACAAGGAATGTCCTGTCTTCCTGCAGAATTATTCCGTTCCGGTTTCACCGGCTGTTCCCCAGGTTTCGTGTTTCGCATTTAGGCTCACCAGCGCCATAATGGTGATATTGCAGACGGCAGTTTCAACCTCGACTCCAATGGCTTGATAGATTGCAGCTGAAAACTCGGAAGCAGATGGTAGTTGATGTTGTAGCGCAGGGCGATCGCAACTCCTCCTCTACTAGAGCCGCTACGATAGTCGCATAATCCGATATCCTGGGATGAAAACGCTGAGTTCCGGCATGAGATGTGTCTCGATGGCCTTCCTATTAAGGAAGTCACCGGGCTCAATTGTTTTGTTCCTGATGGACTAAGCATTCCAATTGAGGATGCTGATGGTGCGATTATGGTCCATATTTCCAAATAAATTTCAGCGTCACGGATGTGGCGGCTATGAGCTGTTCCTCCTTTGAGCGGCAGGAACGTAGTTGGGGTAGAGCTTTTGGACGAACTCGACCATTTGCACCGAGTCGTAGAGCTGGAGGTCCGTGGAGGTCCTGCAACCCAGATTGCACCAACCTGGAGGAAGAGCCAGCGAGGGGGTGGCGGTGGCTGCGCGAATCGCTGCTGTACGGAGGCGGATGGGCAGTTTGAATGGAGGGGATTTAATTACAACGGCGGTAGATTTGGCACTTGGTACCGAATCGTTGGAAAATTTTCCTCGTCCATCCGAGGAGGAGGACGACGTTGGCCATGTCGGGATGCCGCGGATCGCCAGAAACTACTCACGTTTCGGACAGGTTTGATTGCTGCCCTCATGATTATCGCCACAGTTGGCGCACTTTCGAGGGGCACCTTCGTCCATCGGGGCACAATCCTTGGTAACGTGTGCTCCGGCACACCGGTACCGGTCCCACGCGATAATGACGTTGAAGAGGGCCCGTGTTTTCATCAGTTCCGCCATCGTAACGGAACCCTTCTCCAGGTGGACCAGATAAAGTTGGTCGCGATGATTTCTCTGTTGCTGTCGTCTTATAGGAACACCTTCACTGGTTTTAGAGCGGCCGCTTGCAGCTTATTGATTATTTCCTTCGGGTGAATTCCGGAAGTCCACGCAGAACCACCTACAGCGGCTTGTTTCTCGGTGCACCGTGCGTATAAAACTCGTATTGATTTGCGACTAGGTGAACTCCAACAGCACGGTAGTCGGTTTCCGTTGAGCACATGATTTCTGACTCTGTGCTCGTACTGCACAGCTTGTGTAGCGGATTAACTTTAATCGCTGCAAGCTCCGTCCTTAGTGCAGTGATGTCTCTTGATGTAGTGAGAAGCGGCGGGATTTTCACCTTTTTCGGTACCTCCTGTCCACTTGGCCACAGCTGCTCGGTTTTGGCATGGTATCAGGAGTTGATGCCACTGGTGTGGATGTCACCACTTGTTGATTTTTTCGACCCATTGCCATGGCAACAGGTCGAGTGAGAAAATCAAGCAAAACAATGCATTAGGTCCTAAGTAACATTGAGAGACTGTCTTTGTCGACTTTCTCTTTGGGTTCCTACGACTATGTGAAAACATGTTCAACTATTTTCAACATACAGTACGGTAGTATAAAGTGTGATTAGTGATCCAATATGTTGCAAACACCAGCAAATCGTTTAATAGACAAACTATTAACCAAAGAAAAAGTCGACAAAGAGATTGTCTCAATGTTACTTAGGACCTAATGCATAGTTTTGCTTGAAATTTGCACATCTTTCTGGCTTGCTATCGTTAATAAATTAGCAAGCGCAGGCGATAGTTCACGAACCGAACGTGCAATCGTGGGAAATCGTACGAGGGGGAAAAACTGGAAAAACAAACTTCGTATCGATAGAGCGAAAAACACAACCGTAGGGATTTGTTGCGAATTGGGACACGTCGCGCAAACAAAAAAGAAATTCCCTCCGAATTTTCACCGGAAAAAATCCTTGCAGTCAGGAACCGTTATCTATGGTTTCCACGAAGCTATTTAAGGTTATGCTTGTTTTGTGGACTGAAAAACAAAATTAAAACTGTGTTGCTCCATGTCCACAGACCCTTCTTGCATGACAAATAAAGCCTAGAAGTCCAGAGAACAAAGAAAAAACTAAAAGACGTTCGTATGTATAACTCACTAAAGGGTAGTGTTGATACTTTGGACAAGTCAACGAGCACATGCAAAAGATAATCGAACAGTTACCTTGTTGCATTAATTTTCAATGTCCTTGATATATGTACCCAAAACGCGCTCCACAAGTATTTCTTAGATCGGCTGTAAAAAAGTATTTTTAAGATTGGCTGTCGAATGAATTGCCACCATATCATGTGCGCAGATGTCAATCGAATCCGAAAAATCGGAAGATGTGGCACGAAAAATAGACACATTCCTCGAAAACTACAATCAAATGTATGCAATGAGGTATAAATAAAAACTTGGAGAAACGTAAAGTATGCAATAGATTGTGTTGCCCAGCAGATCGAGCTACCATCATTTTTTATACATGTCCTTCTTGTGATCATTTTGTTTCAGGTAAGCACTAACTACATGAAATGCTACAATACCAAGCGATGTGCAGCTTGTCCGTGATCACGGGATGGCAAAAGTACAGGACGACATAAAAGCCGAACAGAAGAAAAGCAAGAATTTTGTAAACGATGTTTGAATAAATAAAATTTTAAGAAAAAAAAAATATAACTTTTCATTTCAAGGTGAGATGAGGCAGAATGTAGAAATTATTTGAAATACAGCCCAACAAACATTTTAAATATTGGTTCGTTACACGATAGGGCTCATGCCTCCTGAAAAAAAAAATCCGGAACAATGTTCCAAATAATCCACTAATACTTGAAATGACTACAAATAAACTGGTGTTGAAAAATAATAAAGATTCAGGAGATTTCAAGTAGGTTTCAAGTAGGTCAAAAATGTTCGAAATGGTTTTGAAAAATCATGAAGTTTGATACTTCACATGGTATGGTTTGGTGCAGGTCGTAAAGTGGCCACATCCCTAGGGACATTCAACCCGAAACATGGTTCGGTGCTTCCAGAGTGTCCAACATGGTCACAGAATATTGGTTAGTCATTTGACATCAGGTCCGTGAAAATACGTTGACGAAAAATAGCTTAAATAAGAAAATTGTTCGCGCTGAAACAATCTATTACCCCAATAGATTCTGGAATTATCTGGCATCATTTTTTGGATTCCATATTGTGTTCATAGAAATAATATAAAATTTACAATCTAATGAAAATTAGAACACCAAATTCGGTTGAAATGAGGCCAAGGTACAGCCGATTAAAGAAATAAATGTTGTAACAAAAACTATGTTAGTATTGCAAAGGTTAAAAAACAATGAATTATCAACTCCGTTAAGCTAACACAATTGAGCCTCATATATAAATGAACTATTAGAAAAAAAGTAATTATTATAAAACTTTCTTTAGAAATGTTGTTTATATATCATAATTTTCCGATTGTCTTAAAACGACGACTGTACAATATCAAGCAAATATGGGAAGTCCTCATCGACGAAGCTTCAAAGAACAGTCGAAATAGAAATGCCGCAAGTGCTATACATTCAAGCTATCAACCTTTTTTTTTTAGGATAAGGCACTGAAAGTTCGGGAAGGCTCACGAGAAGACAATGTTAGCCTCCTACCACGAGTTCAGATCGACGGTGATGAAATCGAGGTAGTTGACGAATTCGTGTATCTGGGCTCATTGGTGACCGCCGATAACGACACCAGCAGAAAGATACTAAGGCGCATTATGGCTGACAATAGTGCCTTCTTTGAACTCCGAAGAGATCGCTAAGATCGAACAAAGTTCACCGAACTACAAAGTTGACCGTCTGACAACTTCTGTGTACAGCAGAGGCCACACCGGCCGTGGTCTGATTGGTAAGTGTTAAGGTAAGTACTGAAAGTTCAGTTTCCTGAGATTTCAGAAACTTAAATGCATTTCAAATTTACCAGAACTTATTTTGATCAACTTCTTGAGTTTTATCATATTTCTAATGGGAGTGTCAATATACGTCCTATAAATATATGTATCAACTTTCACATAGTTAGTGGATAACTGGTAAGATAGGAGTCAATTCTCACCTCGGAACAAGTTTTCGACAGACCTCAGATTGTTCAAGTGATTGCAAAAATTATATTGAGCAAACGTATTTTGAAACTGTTCCGCTCAAGAAAGTCATTAACACTTCAAATCCAAGCGAACGATTAAAACATCGTAGAAGCAGCATCATTGTGGATCCCAGCACTCCTCCCCCCATCAAGCAACCCCGTCGAAAGATAAAGCAAAGCAATTTACAATTTAAGCATTTCAATTCGGAGAAATGTATGCCCTGGGCAATTGATCCGAAGTAAAAAGCATTTCAATTAGGAACTCACCGCGATCTTAACCCTTTCGATTACGGTACATTTCTCCATCATCTCTCCAGAACGTTGTCTTTCACTCCTGACTGATCGCGCAGCAGCCTCCTCCTCCCAAATTTGCAAATCCCAATTTGCAAAATTATAGCCCTCAAGGCGTTTCAAAAGAAATGGAATTCCAGATCCAGATCGCTCCGATCAGAAACCGATTTAGGTGTTCTTATTCATTTCCACTTTCCATCAGCGAATTTGAATTATTACGTCATTTTTTTCTCTTAGGCATAATCGCACCCTGCATTGTCAGCTGATGATGCTTTTGCCTCTGAACTTAGCTCGGTTCTTAGATGATTATGTTAATCGAGCCCGGCACACGCAGCAACTCCGAGGCGATGAACTGTGGGAGAATCGCACGATTTAGAATAATGGAATTGAACTGAGGATGATATGGCAAAAATTGCAGCCACAATGTACTGAAGACCGTAGGCAGCATAAATTCTAATTTCCATACTTGTGATGAGGTAAGAACTGAAGCGTTTTGGTTAGTGTCCGATTTGTGCTCCAGATTATAGCCTTCCGTTGTTAATGCAGGAGCAGAAAAAAAAACCGATATGAGTGCCGAATCTAACCCCACGTGTTCTTGTTGGAATAATCTACTGAGCTGCAGAACCGAGGTTTGGTGGGAGAGGGTGTTAGGTTGATGGATCTTATGAACTTTAGAGCTAGCAGCAGAGATCGACTTTCTTCGGGTTGTTTAGTCGGTGACGTATGTTGCGGATAGAGTAAAGTCCAGGGCGGAGGCGGGTATATTGGCTGATAATAATTTTCCGGAGTATACATCCGCGTTTTGTTTTTTTTTTAAATATTTTTGTTAAATCCTGCTAGTAGTGTGCAAATCATATAATGGAGTCACCAAAATAGTCATTAAATAGAATGTAAAAAAAAAAGACTTACACTGATAGGCAAAATTATGTGCCCACGTCATTATTTATGTATTTATTTAATGGTTAGAAATGAAGTAAACACATTGTGGTCTTTTTTGATATCTTATTTTCAATATTCTTTTTAAGTTTCACTTATAGAATAAACATTAAAAAAAGAGTTGGACTTGAAGAATAAAAAATCAATTTGTTTTAGAATAAAAAAAATGATCACTTCATTTTGGCTTCCGTAAAGATAAATTTAAGTAAAATAAAAGCATTTTAATAATTTATGTGTCCTCCTTTGGCCTTGCAAGCGCTTCGGCATGCTCTGCACCAGGTTTTTTATGTGCTATGGATCAAGCTCTTCCAAGGCGCAGATTCAGGGCTTCAAAATAGTTGAATTAACTGGTAACACCAGTTTTGTCAACCCTGGCATCTAGAATCGCCCACAAATTCTCGATGGAATACGAACTTCTCTTCAAGACCCGTCTGGATTAGCGAAACATCCAGATTTTCTCACAGGATGTTGATGTAGGAACTTGCCGTCATTCTCTCGTCGATTTTCACGAGGCTACTTACTCCACTCCCCGAAAAACACCACCAGACCATCCACCACTTCAACCGCGCCTTGGGTGTGGCGCTCTTGTAGCTGTTCATCCGATCTGTACCACACACGATCCTGTCACTTTCGATTAAAAAGCTCGAATTTTTATTCGTCCGTCCAGAGAACCGTTTTCCAGAACTTTACGGGCTTATCGGCATGCTTGCTGATAAATGAGCACTTCCGGGCAACTTTGTTACTGTGCTTCAAGACGGCGACGAACAGTTTGACCAGGCGCCAGGGCGCGATCCACCACTGATCCAACCGGTGTGTGTTCCAGTAGAATTTTCCCAACCGCTGCCTCGATAATACTGTACTTCCTAGCGACAGCCTGGTGTGATTCACCATTTTGCACATCACAAACCACCAATTTTCGGATACAGGAAATTGTTTTCGAATTCACTACGTTCTCATTTTTTTCAGTTGAATCAATAGCCAGCACCAGGTCAAGCTGTTTGCTTCAAAACACGTCAAAATATCAAAGCATAAACAATCGGAAACTTATCGAAAACACATCGATTTTTAAAGTGGGCCCTTTTTTTGTCACTGTTGTTTTTTTCTGTAGAAATTGATTTTTAAGTTCTTTAAGTTGAACTCTTTTTTTATTATTATTCCAGAAATGAAGTGAAACTTGAAAAGAATATAAAAAATAAAAAATTAAAAAAGGCTACAGTGTGTTCACTTTAATTTACACCAAATAAATGAGAGAAGCTCAAAAAATGATGAGGTGAGTACTTTATTTTGCCTATCAGTGTAGATAGTGATATACACTCAGTAGCAGAAAAAAAGCCGAGCAAAATTTTGCTTCCAAAATACGCGTTGTTCAACCTTCTGTAAGTTTGTCAATTATCAATAAATTTGGCTGAAATTTCAGCATGGTCAATATCGGGTGAAGAAGGGAAATACTCATGTTGGATTCAATTTTGACGTCAGCTGTAGTCCAAACCACTTGATGAAAACAGTTCAAATTTTGTCCACATTAATCTCTGTATTGTTTAAAGTCATAGAGAAAAATTTTATATGCTACCTAAATTTTTCACAGAAATACGGATTTTTTAATTTGGTATGTCCAAAAATGACTTTTTTCACATATGTTATAATACCTTCAAATTAATAAGCTTATTAAACATTGAATTTTGATCACATAGGTTATAGTGTTGTCAAAATATCAGCCAAATATATTGCTAATTGACAAAGTTACGGAAGGTTGAACAACGCGTTTTTTGGAAGCAAAATTTTGCTCGGATTTTTTTTTGCTACTGAGTGTAGTTTGTTTTAAGAAACTTCGTAACATATTTGTTTATGAATAGTATTTCTATGGGCTGTGGAGAAGAGTTTGAAAGAATCAGTCTGAGAAGTCACCTGCTTCAAGTGTAGCTGATATATGCCGGGTTTTTTTTGTTAGAAAATATTTGTGTTTTTGTGGATGTTTCAGCAGCAATCATTGAATCAGCTGTTTATATTGTGTTGACCCCGCCACGCCTAGTGAACCAACGAGCCCCAACGTTCCTACAGCTAACGCTAACGATAAATTATGTCCACACTCAGGCCGTGGACGGAGGATCGTCAAGCGTACAAAAGGTCATAAAAAGGGCCAACGATGAACGATTCGCCAAGAAGAACGATCGACAGATGAATCCTAGAGGGTTTGAGCTGTTTAGTGGAATACTTGTAACTATAAATTAGAAGAAAAATTAGTAATCTCCATTTAATTCCAACTACCTTTGCTTATCTTCGACAGATACGCGTATTTCGTCTACAATGTGCAGACTTCTTCAGTGTCTCGTACTAATAACTCGACTAGTCGAGTTATTAGTACGAGACACTGAAGAAGTCTGCACATTGTAGACGAAATACGCGCATCTGTCGAAGATAAGCAAAGGTAGTTGGAATTAAATGGAGATTTCTAATTTTTCTTCTAATTTATAGTGATCGACAGATGGTAAACAATTTGAAGTGCACTCATCAAGATGATTCTTATCATTAAATACTAACAATCTATATTATATTACTCGTATCATAATCAGATATTTAGTAGTTCAAACTTACATTCTACTTATGATTTCGGACGATAAAACTACTTTCATAAATACAAATTACATGCTAATACTACAAATAAAACGATAGAACTACAAATTTCTAAATCTACTTAGCTAAAGGTGGGAACATGAAAATACCTAGTCTATCATATAATAAAGTGACCTATAAAAACTAGCTAGATCTGAAGATTGTAAAGCATTGCTAAGCGAACAGCATACCAGCTTTAAGAAAAGTTAAATTGTGTAGCATAATTATGAGTACACCTAAAAATTGCTGTATTTAAACATGTTTTATTTATTTTGCAACTCAAATTCATTTACATTGTTTATTAACCATCAAAAAAGTCCATTAATCGGTATTCATTTAATTTTTCGTGGATCTGGCCAGCTCTCGCACCTTTTTCTTAGTGTTCCCCAAGAGGTTTTGCACAACCGTTTGGTGGATGGTTTTGCTTACGTTCACCCAGTCTTTTTTGAATTTGATGATATCATCTGCTCCTCTAGCCTTCTTCTGCCCCTTTCCTTTCATCAAAGCCCAAAATTTCTCAATGGGCCTTATTTGCGGACAATTTGGTGGATTTATCACCTTTTCCACAAATTGGACATTGCTCTCTTTATACCAGTCCAAGGTGGCACGCGCTTAGTGGCAGGAGGCCAAATCAGGCCAAAACAGTGTCCAACCTTTGTGTTTTCGGATTAGTGGCACAATTTGTTTCTGTAGGCATTCCTTCCGGTACATTTCGGCGTTCATATTTGCGGTAGTGAAAAAATGTGCCGATTTCATACCGCACTGGCAAATTGCTTGCCAGGGCTTCAAATGGTGAGTTGACAACTTGGCAGGAGGGTGCGACCGACCTCTGGTCCTCACAAGTTCCTACCTCACGCCTCCACGAGTCATATGATCACGAAGGACTGCCAGCTGAAACATGGAGACGCTGGTTGGCGTAGCCTGGGCAATGTTGTCAATCCGACAATAGCGAAGTGAGGGGGTGCGACCGGTACATCGTATCATAGTTTTCCATTCTCATATCTTTCAGGTCTTCCAGGTCGTCAGGTATTACAACATAATTTAAAATTTAAAATTCTTTTTTTTCATGGCGGTCATACATTGCCTAGGTTTTCTGGTTCATAGTGGATGCGCGGGTTTGTCTGCAATTGCAACAAAACAGCAGTCGGCACACATGTAATTTTCAATTCATATTACAATATACCCTCACTATATATTTTATCTTATAGGACATTGTTTATTCATAGCCTAATTCTGTATATTTCATTACATGTATTACGCCAGAAAGGTAAATTTCTCTCAGGTACCATACAGTTTAGGAGAGGAGGTCTTGCGGTTATAGGATGATCATCTTCTGGTAGAAGCATCAGTAAGAATGGGGATCAATTTTCAGCTGTATCTAGCACCGTCGGAGTGGCCTTCTCGAAAGTAGCAATGGATGTATATATAGATGTGTAGATACTAGTATGTGTTATTATATGATGCATGTTTTTTACAAGCTCTAGCATATTTTCATTAATAGAAATGTTGACGACTCTCTCGACCGCTCAACCTTTAATTCCTTCATTATATTTTCCATTAAATGGCGTAATATGACCTTAACATTTCAGTACACGATCATCAACTACTATTTGAGCGGTTCAGAGGAACACAGCTGTTCATCATTATTAATTGCATATCATAAATATAATATTATGGAAGAAGTAATAAAATAATTAATAAAATTTTAATTGCTTCAGTTTGGTGATCCGGCCGGTATAATTATTTTATTAAATTATATCAAATAATAATCAAAATTAATAAATGCTCTTCATTCCAGAAGGTTATATATCTATATGTCATGATTAAATACGTAATAATATAATATTATGGTTTTATATACAATTGAATGCTTTATTGATATTTATACCTCAATGAATAACAAGATGACCTTCACATTCCAGAGATACAGTCACCCATCAGTGATACAAAGTGGTACGAAGCTGCATATTATTATTACTGCCTTAATATTATTATTTCAGCAGGTTAATTAATTTAGTTTAACATGGTTATCATAGGCTCGTGAACTCCAACTATTACATAATTTAACTAAATATCCTTATATAATTTTTTGCTCTACTATATAATCATATATAACATATTATTATTACATTACATCTATATTTATATAAATATAATAAATACTGGGTTGGGAGGGAGCACCAGGGTATCATTCAAGCTGAAACTGGACGATGGTTTGATTGACTGCCTGAGTCTAGAGGGAACAAACAGTATCATTTCTTATCCTACCGATTCGAGTGTGGTGCTGCGAGTTCTACTCCAACAGTTTCAGGGAGAGTGACGCGCCCTTCTTAACAAGCCATCCTGTAGAAAGCTTAATGAGTATTGCGAATTGTGTTATTCGATTTGTTGGATCATATCGTTGGAAGGAGATTCTTAATTTCCCGTGGATTTCGTGTAAGTGTCTCTGCTTACGGGTCCACCCCTCCGTTTTTGGCCCTTCATACAGCGATAGTGCGAATTCAGATCGGTGGCCCAATTTGATCTTGCTGTTAAGTGGAGCTGCATCCAAGCCAAGGGCTAGAGGGGATGGTGGCTACCATACATACATACACTGGCAAATTGCTTGCCAAACCAAGATCTTTTTCTCCAAATTTTTAGCAAATAAAATCGATTTCTCGATCGAGTTTTCACGGAATCCGCCTGAATTAAGCTGCGGACATTTTTGTTTCCGGTACGTCTTCAGGGAATTTCGCTTCTTTGCGCGTTGGACCATTCCATTCGTCGTTCCACACTTTTTTGCGCAATCTCTGATGGATACCTAATTTTTTTCTTCAAAAACTTTGCAAATTTGCTTGTCCAAATTCGGGTTTTACGCATCTGTTTTTCTACCACGGTCGGGTAAGTCTTTCAATGTGTTATGCATAACAAACGGGTTGATCGCATTTTGAACCGCACAGAAACTAACACCTTCTTCTTTTGCTAATTTTCTTAGCGACAATCCTTTTTCAGTGCAGTACTTGGTCACAATCGATTTTCGCTTTTCTTCCGTAAGAACTCGCATGGTTCCGCTCGGAGTAAAACTTTAACTTTTAATGAAGGTTTTTGTTTGTTAACAAGCCAAGCAACACATTGGCGCTAAGCAGCTGTCAAAATAATTCATAGTCTTTTTCATACAGAACCTCAGAGGTGTACCCATAATTAACGATGCAGTCCTCAATCCCTTGGTCCTCAATAAATTGAACAACCTAGTATCTGTGCCCGCCACGACTGTAGAAAGTTTCGATAACGAATCACTAAATGTAAGTTATATTAGTAATGTAGATCTTAATCTAAGACATTCACCCCGTTAAATCATATACACAGGAATTTTGTAATTCTGCATTCATCAAAATAAATTGACAAAATTAACGATTCTTTCTTCGTTCAACATATTACATATATCACAAACGACAGAAATTGGTCAGTTTTCATGTACATTCAAGAAGCCAAAATACGATCAGTAGCCTCCCCCTGACCTGACAGTAGAGGACACTGTAGGGTTTCCCAAAATGCCTTTTGGCCATAAAACCTGGGGGCTAACCTCCAAATAATAGACACCCGAACAATAAAACTTTTCTGTGGCGAAAACGTTGTGAAATGCTGTTAAGAGGTTGTTAATTTAATTTTTTTGAAAAAGTCCCCTTTTTCTTAACAAAAAACCCAACAAATATTTCTCGCTATTAAAAATCTAACAAAAACTGTTTCTTTTATATTTTTTACAAATTGTTCATGGTCCAAACTATGAGGAAAACATAATCACGGCTGGGATCGAGTCAGTTACTCACAATTGTTATAATTTTGGGAAGCAATGACTATATTGCCAATTTACAATATTTACTCAGAAAAAACTGTACCCAACATAATGCTATTAGGCAGTCAATACAACTAAAAGATGATAAAATGAAACCCAACTTTGCGCAAGAAAGCAAGAGTGTATCTTCATAGCTTGCTGAGATATTTGAAATTTACTTAATTTATGGAATACACAGAAGTATTTAGATCTTAATATATTAGCAGAAAAACAGTTATTTTTATTGCAACATAAAATTCATCTATTATATCCACACATGATAAACACACAACTTAGAGAACATTACGGAATAATTGTGTAGTTTCCAGTTCATTACTACGGATAATATTAGATAGTTCAGAATCTACTACTCATTCAATTAATTGAATTTAATAAATCGGCTGCTAAGCCCATCTTACTTTGATAAACGGGCCTCGAATAGCTTAGTCAGTAAGCGTACGGCCTTCCAAGCCGGAGGCGGTGGGTTCGACTCCCGACCGGTATAGGTCTTGTGCCTGCCACGCAATATAGGGGAGAACAGTACAAAATGCACGGGTGGGGTAGAATGACCCACTCAATAAATATGCTCAAATTTTCAAAGCTATAGCTTTAATGGAATGATATTTTATCAATCTTTACATTAAACAGCATAACTCATAATTTCGCAGTACAATAAGGCACTAAATACACCAAAATATGATCAAAATTGATGAAATTGTCATGACTGTACCTCACATATAAATAATAATGTTATTAAAAGAAGCTTTTACCATGCGTTAATATCAATAAATTCACTTAACATGTACCGCCCACAACCAAACTTCAAGATAGTTGAAAAACTCATTATAATTTTTAAAATATTTAGACAAAAATATGCAAAACTAAAACTGGGACAGATCGCAAAAAAAATACCCAGTGGAGCAGTTAAGTGTGGAAGCCAACTTTGGTATAATCATATAAATCTATCGTTGGGTATAAATAACTTATTTCTGGTAAAATTCTACCCAAAAGTAAGAAATTTAGACGCAATGGTAGGTAAACAAAATTATACCTAATGTGGGCTTCCCACACTTAACTGCTCCGTTGGGTACTTTTTCCAAGCGTGTATTTAATAAGAAGTTGATAACATATTGCAACGTTTTGCTATCTTTATCCCGAACCCATTCGCTGCTTGACTAACAAATAGAGCTATAAGGATGTGGCGATATGTTGCAACCTCCTCACTTTACTACTCTAATGAGTAGCTTTTTATAGTCGTCCTTTTACTTTTCACGAGCGGTGCATGCCCTCCCAATATTGTGGTGCATCATATTCCGGTTTTGTGGTGCTCTTACCCCAATTTTTGGGTGCATATTGAGCGATAAAATAGTCGTTTTACCCCGGTGTCATCTTGGGATAAAATTGGAAAAGGTTTAAAATTTTTTGAAAAATCATCGTTTTGATTTTAAATTACATTTGATCTACATACACTGAACATTAATTTTCGTTTATATTATGAAATCGAAGGTAGAACTAACTAATCTATTCGTTATTTTCTGAAACAAACCGGTTTGTACTTTTAAGAAGCTACCTTCGTATTTAATGTCACACATGCAACTGTCAAAAGCACTAAGTATTAGTTGACACAGAAAGAACATTCGTTCATTCTACGAAAACAATACAAAGAGCCAATAAAAAAGAAACAACTCTCTAGTGGTGCGTGAACAACTGACAGATCTACTTTATCGGCTCAAAATGTAATTCAAAAAAAAAGCGCAACACGAGGGTTCGGGGTATACATTTTTATTCTTTCTGACATGGTTTTCGATCCTATATTTTTAGGATGAGCTGTTATTGAGTCGGTGGTTGATATCACTACACCATGTTGACTCGTGAGATGTTACTTGGTTATTGTGCATGAGGTTCTCACTCTCGACAGCGCTATCATTTCTATTTTGGAATAAATCAATGATTTCCGCCATCCCAGCAGGAACACTAACACATATGAGTACGATCGACGAGAAGCAGCGACTGACACAAATTCATTTTGTGCATTGTACAAAAATTGTGTAATGATAGCTTTTTGTTAGATGGCAAGCCATATGAATGTTTCATACAATTTACGAGACATTTGTTCTATGTACAGCATCCATGTTTACGAAACGAGTGAAAGCTAATCTACGAAAATAAATTTTCAGTGTAGAAAACATCATAATTCACCATATTCAATTACTTCTTCCTCAATTTCAGCTTCCGTTCCTTAGTTATTCACAATGTTGCTAATTGGCGAATTTTTGCCGAGGGACTCCCACGAGAAACCTCAATGATCACCTTGTGGAGGGTGGCTCGCAACATGCGTAACCGTCTTCTAATGAGAGTGATGAATACGTCAACCGATGTATATTCGATTTCGCGAAAAAGGTCTGTCCAGATTTTGTTCCAGCAAAACATATTTTTCGAGAAACGTCTGCAAGTGGTGACTCTCTGGACAGCCCTTAGGAGACAGGGCTAGGAGTCTGGGGATTGATTTCTTACCGCAGAACACTGAACTGGTAGTGTTTACTCGAAAGCGGTATCCAGCCCAACTGCAGCTTAATCTTTTGGGCAGAAACATTACCCAATTGTTATCTTTCAAATACCTTGGGGTCTGGTTTGATTCAAAGTGCTCTTGGAATGCCCACATTACGTATTTGAAGCAAAAATGCCAGAAAAGGATCAACTTTTTCCGTTCAATTTGTGGCACATGGTGGGGTGCTCATCCGGGAGACCTCATAACTCTTTATAAAACAACTATTCTGTCTGTTCTAGAGTATGGTTCTTTTCGCTTTCTTTCGGCAAGAAAAAGTCACCTTATATCATTGGAATACAACGCATAACCGGAGGCTTGAAGTTTTGGCAGGCGTAAAACCCCTCCAGAATCAATTGTGGGAGCTTTCGCTCAGAATATTAATCAAATGTGCAACGCATTTGTAATAGAATTTTTTTTAGAAATGTTAGGGCTGAACACACAATTTTGATTTTTGAGAATTTACCTCCACTACATATCGTCGGTTAGTGTCTTCCCTGCTAAACTCCAGCCCGCGCTCACTTCACCTATAGCAGCTCCTCAATTCATGATGATCTTTCCATGAAACATTTTTAATGAAAAGTTCCAACACGTCAATTCTGAAAAAAAGATTTTTCACAGACGGGTCTCCCCTCAATGGATCTACTAGCTTCGGTGTCTTCAATGAAAACTCTAGCGCCATCCACAAACTTCCACGAAATATCATATTTGATCACCTTTGCATGGGTCCTTTCACATTGTTCAATCCCGGGCAATGAGAAAGCGGACTCGTTCGCAAAGGTAGGCGCCGAGGAAGGCGATTTGTATGATAGACAAATTTCACACGAGGAATTTTAGCATTTAGTACGTCAGAGTACCCTTTCGAATTGGCATACCGATAGGTACACCGGAAATCTAGGACGGCTGTTACATTCCATCATTCCTATTGTTTTATCGAGGGCGTAGTTTAAGGACCTACACGTTAGCCGTGATTTCATCCCTGTGATGAGTAGACTTATGTACAACCACTACCAGTTAGATGCACATCTCTTTGGAATTAACCTCGTGGACAGCAATCTTTGCCGGTGTGGAAACGGGTATGATGACATTGATCACGCAGTATGGAAATGCAAGGATAATGACGCCGCCAGAACACGACTTTTGAATACCCTAGAGGCCCAAATAAGACAACCTTATGTTTCTATGAGAGATGTGTTGGGATCTCGCGATCTGTGCTATATGCAATCGATTTATGTGTTTCTTCAAATGTCTTGTATAATAATTTAATCTGTTTGTGTTTTTGTTTTTATTTATTCATTAGTTTGTGTTTGTTTTGTTTCGACATCTGAGGAGCCTCATCGTCGCCCAATGGTAACCACATCTGGCCGAATACATAAAGGGAGCCCTGGCCATTCCGCACCAAGTTATTGTGCAGGCAACAACTATCTCATGAGACAACGAAATCCTATTTCCATGTTTCTCTTCCCAACCCATCCCAAAAAAAATGTCACCCATTTTAACTTTGGGTGAACCGCGAGTAAACGGCCCCAGTCCTATTAATACTAGTATTATGTCATTACATTATACAAAAATCAATGAATTATCGGCTCCGTAAAGTTAACGCAATTGAGCCTCCCAAATAAATGAACTACTTAAATAAAAAAATTGGCCCACTTTATAGACGGTTGTGAAAACAAACACCTTAACAATAAAGGGTGTATTCGATAAAAATGGCACACAGAAAATCTTCTGTAACTTTTTAATCGTATGAGTAAAAAACCTAGAAATTTGAGTAGATCTTATCAATAGTGTATTATTTACATCTGCCAAGTTTCATAGTTATACATTCAGTAGTTCCAGTCATGTCGTCGAAACAAGAAATTGTCCGTGAGAAAATTTTGTGCACACACAATCAAAATCCAGGGGCGTCCCACCGGTGGATTGCTAAAAGGCTTGGAATTGCAAATTCAACTGTGTCTCGTGTAATAAGAACCTTCAAGGAGCGTCTGAGTGTCCAAAGGAAGGAAGGAAGTGGTCGTAAAAGTGGTCCAATGGACAGTAAAATGGCCGGGAAAGTCGTACAACAATTCAAGAACCGTCCAAACATGTCAATTCGAGATGTCGCTAAAAAGTCTAAGGTGTCAGTCGGTTTTGTGCAGAAAACCATGAAGAGTGCTGGGTTACATGTTTACTAAGTGCAAAAAGCCCCAAACCGGAATGAAAAACAAAACATCACTGCGAAAACCCGCGCCCGGAAACTTTACACGAAGCTGCTCACCAAATCCGGTTGCATCGTGATGGATGACGAAACATTCGTCAAGGCCGACTTCCGTCCACTTCCTGGGCAAGAATATTTCGTTGCCAAGTCGAAGTTCGATGTTCCTGAGGATGTTCGAAAGAAGAAACTATCGAAATTTGCAAAGAAGTTTCTAATCTGGCAGGCGATTTGCGGATGTGGTGAAATAAGTGCTCCCTTCATCACTTCCGGAACAATAAACGGTGCGATTTACACGGAAGAGTGCCTTAAGAAGCGTCTCTTGCCATTCATTAAGAAGCACAAAGGATCAACTCTGTTTTGGCCTGATCTAGCATCCTGCCACTACGCTCGAAACGTATTGGAGTGGTACCGAGCCAACGGAGTCAATTTTGTGCCAAAGGATATGAACCCACCAAATTCACCGGAACTTCGTCCAATTGAAAAATTCTGGGCAATTATGAAAACGGAACTTCGCAAACATCCCCAAACTATAAAAACAGAGCTAGAATTGAAGAAAATTTGGGTAAAAACAACAAAAACACTGGGAAAATCGGTTGTACAAAATTTGATGGGTGGAGTGAAAAGGAAGGTGCGGGCATTCGGGATGGGAGACGAAATTGAATAAAACAAATGTTGTAAATCAAAACTCATTAGTAGTTCTTTATTCCCTGAAAATTTTAAGAAAATCCGATAATCAGTTTAATTTTGATGAGTATATATGTGTGTGCCATTTTTATCGAATACACCCTTTAATAGATAAAAATGTTTGTAGTATTTTTCATTTACATAAATATATACACTATTATATAAATAATTCATGGGAATGGGAGGGACCATCAGGGCACCCGATTGAAGCACTCTAGATGGGGAGAGTGGGAGTGTTGCTAACAATTTTGTGTATAGAGGGCGGGGTCTTCTCCCCACGCAATGGGGCATCCTCATGCTTAATAGCTCGCTCTTTGGACAATTTGTTCAATCTTGTTGTTTGAAGGCAATTCTATATATCCCTGTGGATACATATAAGTGATGTTGCCTATCAATCCACCCAACCCGTTTTTGGCATGATTAGGATAATTAGTGGTTATTGAAGCTTGATCAATCTTACAGAATGGAGATCCCATTGCTGTCGCACTAAGTTTCCGTGCTACAATGGGTGGTAGTACATATATCATACCTAACGAAAAAAAAAAAAATAGATGATAAAGAGAGGGGCATAAAAATGCATGATCACATCTTTCGTCGAAAGGTAAGAAATTCCCTTGATTTCCGGCTGATGTATGTTGATGAGTTGATATTCTACGCAGGTTTCAAAGCTGTCTCCCTGCAATTTGGTTGTCTTTGAAGAATGACGATCGAAGTCCGTCAGTAATTGGTGTTGAATTGCGGGACAGAGACCGTCCTTGCATATCATAACTAAGGAAAGAGGTTAACCGTTGAATTTTCCCACACTGAAATTGTATTTTCGTAAATTTACTTTTACTCATTTCGCAAACATGGATTTTGTGCATAGAACAAATGTCTCGTATATTTTGTAAAACATTCATATTGCTTTTTATCTGGTGAAATGCTATCATTACAGCTTTTTGTATAATGTACGTAATGAATTTCGTGAAGACCAGCCAACCGCTGCTTCTCTTTTATCGTACCCACGCATGTTGGTGTTGCTGTTGGAATGGACGGGAATAACTTAGTTATCAAAAAAAAAGAGTGCTGTCGATTGTTATAATGTTATACGCATTAATCAAGTATCTTCTCACGAGTCATCAGATCAACAACGGATGCAATAATAGCTCCTTCCAAAACACTGGATCGAATCCCATGTCAGAGACATTAAACGTTGGACAACTCAACCTGGTCGCGCTTTTTTTTTTTTTTGGATAAATCGAGTCGATATAGTAGATCTGTCAACAATTCATGAAACCACCAGCGACACGTTTCTTTTTAATTTGCTTTTATTTGTAGCTCTTTGTATTTTTTTCGTACAATGCACGAACATTCTTTCTGTGCAGACAAATGCTTCGTGCTCTTGACAGTTGCGCGTGAGGCATTATTTACGAAAGTAGCTTCCTAAAAAGTACAAATCGTTTTCGTTACAGAAAACAACGAAAAGATTCGTTAGTGCTACCTTCGATTTCGTAATATAAAAAAGAATTAATTTTCAGTGCATAGTTAAAAGAAATCACAAAAAAGGCCTTGGGAGTAGTTCGTATCGATGTTTCCTTGAAGACTTAATGAGCATTTTTTAAACAGGATCAGTCTGTTAACGACTACCCGAGCAGGAGCGAATAACTGGATAACTGGCTTTGGTATTTGTGAGCTCAGATTAAGAGGTAAAATACCTGAGGATAATACCATAAAATTGTTCCCACAATGTTATGCGAAAACCAAATTGAGGTAAGATAATACGAAAAAAGTACCTCTCAGGTATTCTCAGGTATCCAAAATAACAAGTTTTGTTATTCGAGAGACATTTTGCTTGTAATGGTTTGGTATTTTGTTTAGATATTTTACCTCTTAATCTGAGCTGTTTAATACCAAGGCCAGTTATCAAGATCAAAATTAGGTATTCATATGTTATTTTCTCCTGCTCGGGTAGATTAGTTAACCTACATCCTAAATCAACATAGAATGTTGTTGCCCTCAATCTGCAGGGAAAAAATGATCTCCTTCTTTGGTACTGCACCTGCGTTTCTTCCATCATTAAGCCCACCACATTGCGTACGTAACCCTACCGCCAGTCCATAATTCAACACAGAAGGGAGTGCGAGGGGTTAGGGCGGAAAGCTGGATGCAAGTAATTTGTTCTATTTCCGCTATACACGCATTCGAATGAATCAAATAGGTACCTACCCTTGTGCGAAAGATGCCGCTCTTCCCGATCAAATCAAATAAGTACAAGGCACGCGTGCTTTCTTCCTTTTCAATTGCGCGTGCCTTCATCAACCAGCCCATTTCGAAAAGCTGTTCAACAGTTATGGTTCGGCCGGTTGTTATCTCTCTTGTAAATTGTTTAACGCGGCTGGTTCTGATTCCCATGCGTGCTATGGCCATCCCACTAGGCTAGGCACGTTACACCAATCCGAACAAATTAATGACTGCGTTGGTGCAATTTTTTGCTAAATTCTCCCTAAACACCTTCAATCAATTCATCAGCGGATTGACTGGGCTTGGGCAGAGGCATAGAAGAAGCTGCAGCTGCAACTGTACAAGCGGAATGGAATGTAAATATAAACTTCACCAATGTAACACGCCGATTGCTTGTGATTCCATCCTAATTCATTGCTGGACTTGATGAACGCAGCCCTGTGACCATATGGCAGTGATGCCATGCGTTCCTCTAGCTTCTTTTTCTTATTTCTGACTTCGATGCCATCGGCCATCAGCTGCTTCCAACGTTACGTTCTTTCAAGTACTTTCACAGTTATTAACTGAGGGCTTTCCGTGTCTACCATTATGAATTTGTGCATCGTGTGGAAAGCACAGTAATGCTTTTTTTCTTGCATCGCTTCAAAAGAGTCGAGAAAAGGTTCGAAACTGAGCTGGAAATTGGGATCGTCATTGTAAGTACTTTTTCGCGATCGCAAAAGAAAGTGACTACATTGTTTGGCCCCACTGCAACACTCACGAGCGGAAATGCTTAAACTGCTTCACGGTTTGGCGAATATTCTAATGATTAGGGGGGATGCACCCGGTCCGGGCTAATATGTGTGTAGCGGCCCTTTCTTGATCGGTTTTCCCACAAGAAAACTGGACCAACCGGACCGGCGATGGTAAAAAAAAATCTCCAATGCCGCCGGACGGTAAGAACCTGAAGCTGAAGACAACAGAGGGCGGTTTGGCGGCCCAGATGAACGGTTCTGCGTTGTTAAACCCGTTGATAGCATGGTGTTAACACGCCCCCTCCTCTGAATGGGGAAATTATTATTCTGGCTGTTCGCTTCATAATGCTCTTTACTTTCAAGGGGCTCAGCATAACAGCTCAATCAACGGTCAGTTGTGAATGTGGCGTTCTGGAGCGCGATATCGCAAGCCACACTGCCGTATAGGGGCATGGTAGGTATATAAAACACGTATGGCGAAGGAGGTAGATGAACCCATTCGGGAAAATTGCCTTCTTCGTTTGAAATGATAATCGACCATTTAAACAATTATGTTGCATTATGAAACCAATGTGTGAATTTGTACAGATGATCGTTTACGGTGGAAGAACTTTGGTAACGACCCATGGTTGGGTGGATGATTAAAATGGGAAGAGATTTGTCGCTTCTAAAATGTTTGTTTCTGGTTTACTTACCATAACGACTCCGAAAATAGGGAGATGATTAAAGAACACCAATATCCTCACGCAACCTACTTGATTACTAATGTCCTTTGTCTATCATTGACGCCTATTGCTCCAAATAGTATTCGGAGTTGACAGCACCCTCTCAGACTTCAATGAAACTTTCTGGACATGTAGACTTTGTCACAAAAAGACACTTTGCATACTTAGTTTTTTCAAAATTGATCTAGACTGTCTTTTGTTGGGATGGTAGCTCATTGGAAGACGTCTGCATTGAATTACCTCCAATTATAATAATCCGTCCACTATATCACAAAACATTGCGATTGGTTAAGCTAGATTGAGATTGGAGGTAATGAAAACATTAGGTATAGAACCAAGTCTCCCCCGATTGCAGCTAAACCGATGATCGTCGACATCAATAGAGGCATAATGTTGCCAGAAGGCCCGAAATGCATCTACGGACTCTTATTTTTACCAAATCCCTCAATCGTACTTTTAAATGGATTAGCATAGATTATTCTTTAGAAGTTACTGATTGATTGATGCAGATATCCGTTACAGTAGTAAAGTAGTTCATAGGATGCAGTTTTAAAATTTGAAAGTTTAATAAGGTTTGCTTCGAGCATCGGCTGTGAACTGTTATGGCGATACTTTATTGCGCACTGTTTTTTTTATAGGAAATGGCGCTTTTCGTATTGTATCGGTTATCTCCCAACTTGCAATGCAAGGCAAGTACATACACGATTGTGAACTATCACCGCCTGATGCCGGCTCAAATTTCAGCGCTTTGGACGTCGCTGTCCGCGAAGAACTTCTACCACGCTCCCAACTTTTACTTCACTACCAAAATGTTGGCGGAATCAACAGCAGCTTGACTGAATACCGGTTGGCATGTAACGATGCGTGCTATGATATCTACGCGTTTACTGAAACGTGGCTGAATGACAACACTTTATCATCGCAATTGTTTGTCGACTCATACGTAGTCTACCGCCAGGATCGGTCATCCGCTAACAGCAACAAGCAATCGGGTGGAGGTGTTCTTCTGGCAATCCGATCGTGCTACAAATCGCGATTATTGAATCCCCCTGGACGCAAAACAGTTGAACAACTGTAGGTAGCAATTACTAGTTTCGAAGTTACGTATTTCATCTGTGTTGTGTACATTCCACCGGACCGTGTACATGATGGCAACCTTATAGAAAAGCACTTAAGTTCACTTGATTGGATTGTTGCGCAAATGGGCGCGCGAGACAACATCATCATTCTCGGCGATTTCAACATGCCTGAAATTTCTTGGATTAACGATTCCAGAGGCTTCATTTTTCCGGATTTTTGTCATTCTTCGATTCGACCAGCTTCAATTGACTTATTGGACGGTTATTGCACCGCAGGTCTAAAGCAGACGAGCAGCATCTTCAATAGTAAGGGTCGCATGCTTGACCTTTGCTTTGTCAGCGAAGAGTTGGGCCTAGACTGCTCGGTCACTCTTGCTCCAGAACCTCTCGTGAAAGCGTGCAGGCATTGGTAACGATGAAGGTCAGCCTAGAGAAATGTTTTCGTGAAATTACTGAAAACGTATTTTACGTATGAGATATTTAGCAATCTTGATGCAAATCTAGCGGCTTCGACTTTGTCTGCTATCTTGCTGTATGCCATTGAACAATTTGTGCCAAAGACACGCTACCAAGTACCTTCTAAATCTGCTTGGTCGAATGCGGAGCTAAGACAGCTGAAAAAAAAAAAATGAAACGCTCCGCACTCAGGAAGCACAGCAAATACCGCACGGATCTAACTAGATCTGTCTACGCTCGAGCAGACAATGAGTACAAAGAACTGAACGACCATGTATACAACGATCATATTGACCAGCTTCTACGACGCCTCAAATCCAACGCTGAGCGCTTCTGGCGTTTTTTAAATAAGCAAAGGAAAGAATCTGGATTGCCTTCGAATATGACCAACGGCACTTTGGAAGCTGACTCAATCCCGGGAATCGCAGATCTTTTTCGCTCACAGTTCAGTAGACGCTATCTACACTGGTCTCTCGGCAGCTTTTGACCAAATCAACCATGAGATTGCACTGGTGAAGTATGCTAGGATAGGTATCGATAATGGGTTGCTGATCTGGCTGCGTTCGTATTTGATTGGTCAGAACACGTTCGTGAAGATCGGTGACTTCATTTCAACACCATTTCCTGTCACATCCGGTGTCCTTCAAGGCAGCCATCTCGACTGTTCCTATTTTTACTCTACATGAACGACGTAAATCACAGCTTGACATGTCTCAAACTGTCGTATGCTGACGACCTCAAGCTCTACTTTGTGATAAAGAAGAGCACGGATGCCATATTCTTACAGCAACAACTGGAAGTATTCGGATCCTGGTGCCATATAAATCGAATGTCTTTGAATGTGACCAAATGCTCAGTCATCTCTTTTGGCCGTAAATGTTCGCTTTTTCAGCATGCCTATTCGCTATTGGGTACTGAGCTGAAGCGTGAGACAACAGTAAAGGACCTAGAAGTAATGTTAGACTCCAAGCTGTCATAAAAGGATCATGTTTCGTACATTGTTTCCAAAGCCTTCTCCCAGTTTTGCTAAGACATTCCGTGACGTGTACTGTCTTCAGGCGCTGTTCTGCTCTACACCCAAAAATTGAAATTGTAGCAAAAAATGCAAAATTGCAATTTTGCAGTTTCTGCAATCATATCTTGAGAAATCCGCATGATTCTAAAAAGGCAAATTTGCCCATCATTTTCCACAAAGCTTTTTATGGTATAAACAAAGCCATGCAAGTGTGTGCAAGTGGTTATCGCTGTGTGCCTAGTGCCTCGACAATCGCAACAACCGTTGGGTTTTTGTTCAACCTTCAACAACTCAATATGGGTGAGACAATGGCACAGAACGCCGCTACGCCGTATGCCTCTGTTGCTATTCCGCTGTCAAGTGTTCTATTTTTATCTGCACTCGTCATCACACTCCTATCGCCCTCTCATCAAGTCACCATGCGGTTTATGAAATAAACGAAGCCATGTAAGTGTGTGCGACCGAAATTTGCTTCATTTTTGTAACGTTGAGTGCCTCAAAAACCGAAGAAACTGTAGGACTTTTATTCCATTCACCTCAACTTGTTGTGGTGACTGGATGGTTACAATGAAGAGCCGTCATGCTGACGGTCGCGGTTCGTCTCTCGGTAGCGGATGAAAATCTTTTTGTTTTGTGCGCCATTGAATTTACTACTACTAATCAACTGTACAACATCACGCACACATTGAATTTTTCTAATCGAATTGATGTGTTGCTTTTTTGCCCACGACCAATGTTGCTTTCTTTCTCCAAGTTGCGATCCATTACGAGAAATGAAACCAAATCATGCGAAATGGCATTACAATCTTGCTTTTTTATTTTGGGTGTATGTATAGTGCGCCCATTTCTGGAATATTCAGCAGTGGTTTGGTGGTAGAAGCAATTCAGAAGAAGTTTGTCTACTTCGCATTACGACGACTTCCTTGGAGAGATCCCATCAATTTACCTAGTTATGCCGATCGCTGTAAACTTATGAACCTTGCATTGCTGGAAGCGAGGCGTGACGTCGCTAAAGCTTGCTTTTGTTGGTGACATTCTTCAAGGCCACATTGATTGCTCAGCTCTACTTGGTCTTCTAGACATCAGCACTAGACGTCGAAATCTCCGATTCCACGCATTCCTGTACATTCGACACTCCAGAACAAATTACGGGCGGAACGAACCGATAAAAAGTATGTGCCGTGTGTTCAACCGTTGTTATTCCGTATTTGATTTTAACGTTAGATATGTGAATACAATTAAAATTGGTATTATCATTTTCCCTTCGCTATATTATCTATATTCTATGCCATTTTCACTGAAAAAAAAAATGTAGGAAGCATTATGTACGACAAATTCTACTCAAAATAGCATTTCCCTTTTTCACAAATCTATATAATTCATAATCATTGCTTTCCTGTTTCCCATTATCATTTATAGATCCAGACCAATGAGAGTTATCGGACTTTTTTTTTGTCTGGTTTTACTTAATCTACGTTTTTGGGATTATTCATGCTTATATAAAATTTATTTCTCCTAATTGTTTGCTGTTTTTAGCTTTTCCAAGACTATTAGGATATTAAAACATATCTTATCTTTTTTTTCAGTTACAAACCAGTGGATAACAGATATATATATTATACTTACGCTTATTATGTTATTTGACTATAACTGTGAAAACAAATTCTTAATAGATATTAATTTTATCGAAGCTGCAACAGCGGAAGTCTTTCGATGACCAGCTAAGTTACGGATATATATTCTACTATAGTTTACTGACTTGCTTTTTTTTTTCTTTTACATTATAACGTCAGATTTTTATTTTATGTTATGATATTAAATGATATGAAATTATTGCATTTAAATTCATTTGATACAAATTGCTATAGTACCTGTGAGACTCACTGCAAAAAGTTTTTGTGATTCAAGGAAACGGAACAGCACTTCGAAATTTTTGGTTTACTATTCTTCATATGCTATATAATTTCAGATCATCCATGGATATTCCAGGTATTGTAAAATATGTTTGAATCAAATTGTTTTCTCATAGCTACTATATTGTTTTAACTTCCAGATTTACAGATGGAATTGTTACTATCATTCTTACATTCACTTACTATATTATGTATCATTATAATATTCATTCACTATATTTTTTATCATTATAATCTTTATTCACTATATATTATATATTACTACATGACATTTAATATATATTGGGAATGGAGGAAGCATCAGGGTATCATTCAAGCTGGAAATGGACAATGGAGTGATATGACAACCGGCGTCTAGGAGGGAATAAACAGTATCATTTTCTTATCCTACCGATTTGATTGTGATGCTGTGAATTCTACTCCAACAGTTTCAGTGAGAGTGACGCGCCCTTCTTAACAAGCCATCTCGTAGAAAGCTTAATGAGTATTGCGAATTGGGTTATTCGATTTGTTGGATCGTATCGTTGGAAGGAGAATCTTATGTTCCCGCGGGTTTCGCGTAAGTGTCTCTGCTTTCGGGTCCGCCCCACCGTTTTTGGCCCTTCATACAGCGTTACTGTGAATGCAACCCGGTAACTCAATTTGATCTTGCTATTAAGTGCATACATGACAAGGTCGTAGAAGGGATGGTGGCTACCTTACATACATACATACATACATACATTGAATTTACTACTAATAATCAACTGCAGAACCTCACGCACACATTCAATTTTTCTAATCGAATTGATGTGTTGCTTTTTTGCCCACGACCAATGTTGCATTTTTTCTCCAAGTTACGATCCATTACGAGAAATGAAACCAAATTATGCGAAATTGCATTACAATCTTGCGTTTTTATTTTGGGTGTATAAGGAATAAGGAATTCGGAAGGGAGGTTTTGGAAGTGTTGGATATCTTTGAAGGTGGATCCTGCTGTGGGGTTGGACAAAGAGCTAGCAGGGCAAACCGATCCTGAGTCCTCGCAGACGACTCCGGTCGCCCGGCGCATAAGTCAGAATTTGGAGGCCCTACCAGGACCCTACTTGCAACTACTGAAAAAAAAATTGAGCTTTTCATGCTCGTTATGTTGCTCCAGGCTCTTAAATGGTTTTGGAATGCAGAGATGATTCCAAAGCGTGCTGAAATTGTTAATTAAATGAGAATGGAAAATAATATGATATGATTTACAGATATGGGTATACTATATGATTTACAGGTACGGGCTGCGTGACAATAGCGTCACTTTGCCATTGTCAGAATGGCCACGTTGCCTAGATTTCGTCAACCAACCATGTCCATGTTTCAGCTGGCACTATTATGTGATCATATGACTCGTGGAGGCGTGAGGAAGAAACTTGTGAGGACCAGAGATCGATGGTACCACCCTTCGAAGTTGTCAACTCGCCATTTGAAGCCCGAGCCATTGATGAATAAGATGTATTCTCAAATGCTCCTTCAATATCCAAGAAAGAACAAAGCGCAATTTCTTTTATTAAAATACAGATTTTTGAACTTTTTCTACTAGCGTATGAAGTGCTATAAATGTTGACTTTCAAGATTGATATGCAAACTGAAATTTTGACAAAGAATGAAATTCGAGAAGACCAACCGAGTCTGCTTTGCACATCGGTTGTGAACGGTTGTGTCGATGCTTTGTTGCGCACGATTCTATTATCAGGCATAGCGCATTATCTATTGTTCAGCGGTGCGATTGTTCGAGTGAGCAAAAAAAAAATAGAACAATAAAGCTGCGGCCACTTCACTTGCTGTGGGTGTAGATCGTGATTGATTTTGTGGTTGGTTTTGACCCGTACTATTTTTTTCGAAGAAGTTGTGTGCGTTCTCGATCTGAACAAGCCGCTTGGTACAAAAAAAGGGTTCGTTCTGTTATTTGCGGAAAAGTTTTGATGTCATTATTTGGAACGGTTCTAGTGAAAAACTGGACAGACGCCTGCGGAGTTGGGTACAGGCGACTCGTGCGGTAGTATGTACTCTCAAGGACATGGAGCAAGAGAGGTTATTGTTACTGTTGTATCTATATTAATGAAATTTATTTTTAAATTAGGTTTGCGTCGATCATCAGTTTAATTGGTTGAATCGGTTGTGTCGACACTTCGTTTCGCAATGTTTTCTTATCGGGCGTAGCGTTTTGTCTATTGTTTTGGTTGCCTATTGTTCGTTGCGCAAGTGATCGAGTGAGTATGAAAAGTCGTGGTTCGCCGGGTAAAATGGGTGGTGGTGGTGAGCACATAATTAATTGTGATCCAAATTATTCGTTCGCCATGCTCGTCGGGCCACCCTATCTTGGAACAAATAAACCACTGTCTCATTTTTTAAGTGACTACAGTGGCATCCGTACTGTTGGTGTAGATCGGTCCAAGTTGGCTCTCAGGCGTTGAGATGAATTGACTTCTTTTCCTAATGAAATACCACTATCACACTCTGTGAGTGGCTCCAACAAAGGGCGATACGGTCAAAATTTGGTCAATATCAACTTGACGTATTTCTTTCAATTTTGCATTTAAAAAACCTGAAAACCCCTCATTTTGAAGGTGTGTGTGTAGAATGTTGCTCCTATTTTGATTTTGGAATTCACTCTTCAGTTGTCAAAATGCCGTCCAAGCAAGAAGAGCAGCGTATCAAAATTTTGCTCGCGCATCGCGAAAATCCGAGCTACTCGCACGCAAAGTTGGCAAAATCGCTAAAAGTTGCCAAATCAACCGTTACAAATGTAATTAAAGTGTTTGGGGAACGTTTGTCGACAGCCAGGAAGTCTGGATCGGGGGGAAATCGAAAACCGGAAGCCGCTGAGACGACAAAGAGAGTTGCCGGTAGTTTCAAGCGAAACCCTAACCTATCTCTCCGAGATGCCGCAAATAAGCTGGGTGTATCGTCTACAACCGTGCATCGAGCCATAAAACAAGCCGGACTATCGACTTACAAGAAGGTAGTGACTCCAAATCGCGATGATAAACAAAATACGACGGCCAAGCGCGATCCCGGAGGCTGTACACGACGATGCTGACGAAGTTTGACTGCGTGGTAATGGACGACGAAACCTACGTCAAAGCCGACTACAAGCAGCTTCCGGGACAGGAGTTTTATACGGCAAAAGGAAGGGGAAAGGTAGCAGATATTTTCAAGCACACGAAACTGTCAAAGTTCGCAAAGAAATATCTGGTTTGGCAAGCCATCTGTACCTGTGGCTTGAAAAGCAGCATTTTCATAGCTTCCGGGACTGTCAACCAAGAAATTTACGTGAAAGAGTGTTTGAATAAACGTCTGCTGCCTTTCCTGAAGAAACACGGTTGTTCCGTACTGTTTTGGCCGGATTTGGCATCTTGCCATTACGGTAAAAAGGCCATGGAGTGGTACGCCGCCAACAACGTGCAGGTGGTTCCCAAGGACAAGAACCCTCCCAACACGCCAGAGCTCCGCCCAATTGAGAAATACTGGGCTATTGTCAAGCGGAACCTAAAGAAGACCAAAAAAACTGCTAAGGACGAGCAGCAGTTCAAGGCGAACTGGCTTTCTGCGGCGAAGAAGGTGGACAAGGTGGCTGTACAAAATCTGATGGCAGGGGTCAAGCGTAAGGCCCGGCAATTCGGATTTGGAAAAGCGGAAGCCTAACTGAATATTTTTCCTGAATTTTATACTAATTGAACTTGAAAAAGAAATTTAATTTGATTTTTTAAATAAACGATTTCACCGATTTACACGCGTTTTCCCTTGACCAAATTTTGACCGTATCACCCTTTAGCATCCCTACTGTTGGTTTAAACCGGTCAAAATCGGCTTTTCAGCATTATTAAAAAATTCTTCTGTATTCCCAGTGAAAAACCACAATCACACTCTGTGAGTGGCCTCAGTAGCATCCTTACTTTTGGTTTAAATCGGTTCAAATCGGTACTAAATTTCAAATATTTCACTTGACAGCTTATCGTTTACCAAAACGAAGCCTGCTGCTACCCAATCTTGTTATCCAAAATCCCAGTGATTTCTCGTGTAAGTGCAGTGGACTTCGCGGCTTCCAATAAAGCGAGTATCACGTCAACATTGATTCGCGTTTTTACTTTTAACAACCATGATTCGCGTTTAACTTTTAAGAACCATGTGGCTTACATTACCTCCAAAGCCTCAAAATGCCTGGGCTTCATTTTCCGTGCTGCAAAAGACTTCTCCGATATTCATTGCCTAAAAACACTATTTTGTTCACTGGTTCGCTCTATACTAGAATATGCAGTAGTTGTATGGGCTCCATACTACCAAAATGACATACAGCAAATAGAGGCAATTCAACGCAAGTTTGTCCGCTATGCTCTACGGCGGTTACCTTGGAATGATCCTTTTAACCTTCCCAGTTATGAAGATCGTTGTAAGCTCATCGGCCTCGATCTTCTCGAAACTCGCAGAATGGCAACAAAGGCTTCATTCGTGTCCGATGTTTTCCTGTGTCATATAGATTGCCCTTCTGTGCTAGCTGAGTTGAACTTTGATATTCGTCGTCGCCCTCTCCGCACACATCCGTTTTTTCGTATTTCTACTTTCGGTACTAATTATGGCTATAATGAGCCGATCAGTAGTATGTGTCGTGTGTTCAATTGCTGTTATTATGTCTTCGACTTTCATTTGTCTCGTTCTTGTTACAAAAGTAGATTTCTTCAATTACTTAGTTAAGATAAGATAGTATAGTGATTAGAAATTATGAATATTTTATGTTAGTTTTAAGAGCTGATTGTATCATTTGGAATGTAATCTGTTGATATCTAAAGATGAGGAGGTTTTATGCCCATTTTAGAAAAAAAAAGCTATGGCTCCCCAGATAAGTACTACCTTTTTCAAATAATTCTGGTGATCTGATGGCATTACGAACTTGAAATAACATTATAGTAAAATGCAACCTTAGCCCACCCCCATCGCCTTAAAACATTAACCTAAGCAGCGTCTGACATGCACGCCCGCAAACGCTGAATGTGTTTGTGTGTGGGGGGAATTATGTTGGCGGGTCAGTGCGGATTGTGGGTCCCAAGAAACCTAGAGGGTCAAATAGGCCGGTTATCGTTGACAGAATCTTAGTTACATTACATTATTAGATCCATTAGCTGTGCAATCGTTGCAAAGATGGAGTTGGAAGAACAGCAGAAGTGCCAGATAATTTTGAGCACGTACCTCGAATATCCGTATCTCTCTCATCACAGGAAGCTGGGAATGGTAAGATACACTCTACGGTAACTTGTGTTTTAATGCAAGAGGAGAAATCTCGTGCAAGGAGGCTCTACTCTGAGCTGTTGACCAAACCGCATTGTCCCATTATGGATGACGAGACTTACACAACAGCAGAATTCCGGCAACTTCCAGGACGTCTATTCTTTTCTGCTCATTATAAGTTCGATGTTCCTGAGAACGTTAGGAAGCAGAAGATGTCAAAGTTTGGTAAAAAATAAATGATTTGGCGAGTAAATTGCTCGTGTGGAAAGATATCTATATATTATTCAATACTATAAGGGGTAGTGGGGTAAAATCAGCCATATCTGCCACTCGGGGAAGTTTGGCTTAGAGAACACCTCTACTGGTTTAAGAAGCTGACGAACCGACTAATCAACACTTTGGTTACAAAGCGGAACGCGGACGTCTTTGAAATATTGGTGAGCTCTTTCCATTTTTTTCCTTTTTACTTTCAATTATATTATTATGAAGAGATTATGTCGGTAAAAGGTTTGTTCTTTCACCACTTTCGTGAAGCTGATTTCATCGAAGAAGCTGTTGTAAATGTAGAATTTGGACGTGATTTTGGGTGTGACAGTATATATTATTTTTGGCTTCATTCTGACTAGTTCTCTTTCACTATCCGTTATTATATTTTCAGACATTCTTCTCTTTTCTGAGAGCGAGTAATGGCGCTATAACCATAAGCTATAAGGAGCTAGAACTTTAGTTAATGCTAAAGTTCCAACCGTTTTGAAGAGAAATGGAGCATCACTTAACCTTCTTAGACTAGATGCTCCCAACGACCATTTTTGATTAAATTTTTGTTCTGTACACCAAACAGGGCATTCTGTTAATCTATTCTCTCCGACTATTCATTTCCGTTTTCCTTTGATATCTACTGAAGTCTACGTGAGTTCTCCGTGTCTTCTTAAGGTAGATACCAAATCCTCCCTATCACCAACGGTTGCATGGACGTGGCCAGGTGAGCGATCGAGGAGTGTCTTCGTGGAGATTTTTGCGTGAAGAAACGTATCAGTAACTGGGTTCGTTTCATGGTGGCATGCAATGTCTTCAACGAATTATTCCTCATCGTAGCTCCATCCACGAGGTGTGCAAACGTCAATGCTAATGCTAATGCTAATGCTAATTTTAGAAAAAAAAAAGCTATGGCTCCCCTAAAGTGGGCTTTTCCCCTCCTCCGGAAAATAAAATAAACATCAATCGTCAACATATTCCTACCCTTTCCTTACTTGATCTGTATTCGGACGGGGCCGGCGCCGATATTGCCTTAGTTTGAGATTACCAGTTTTTACACATTGAAGATGTATGTTAGTCCCAAGCATCATCTGTTGGCCCTCTGTGTAATAACAGCTGATCTGGCAAAAACGGAGTAGCAACCTCGGGTGGTCAATCATGCTCATGCACATGCTCAGAATGAATTTCGTGAAGACCAACCAATCGCCACTCGCCATGATGGTGTTGCTGATGGGATGACCGGGAATAGTTGATTTATCCCAAAAGAAACATTGAAGCGCTGTCGAGAGTTATAACGTTTATACTCATTAATCAAGTATATTCCGACAAGTCACCATGGCCTTGTGAGATCTTCCATGGATACAGTATCAGCTTTTTCCAAAAATAAAGGTTAGTATAAAACGCTAACTCTATAACGCTCGTAAGGTCTGAAAGGAACATCCTTCCACACCGATATAATCAGAATCCTCGCACAAGTCCGAGACTGAAAAATTAGTGTTCGTCATTAAACTTAAGGTATCATGTAAAAGCCCCATCTTGGAGTTTCATGTTTCCAATTTCAACTGTAGGCTCCTTTGCAAGAATTTTCTGTAATCTAGCTACTATCTACTTATCATCAATGCTTCCGCACGTCAGTTTCATTTGAACGTAAACAACAAGACTCTGTCAAATATTTATTGCATACCGCGCGCAACATGAATTTATCGGTAATCGTTAGTGTTTTCATAATTATCGTAACAGCCTATAGTATGCAATTTTTTTTCCATCGACGCTATTGTTTTCGCTTCGTATGTTACGTGAAAAAATATGTTAATAGGGCCAAATACGCACCTCACCGACCGGGCAGCGACCGAACCCACAAAAGCTGATAAAGTGTGGCGGCAATTTAGGAATCGCTAATTGAAACGTATAATACGCCTTCCGACCGCACCGCCGACCTCTTCCCTGAAAAAGGTATTATGTTGCTATTATTTTGCGCGAGGCACGTCGCCGGCATGAGTTTTTCTTGCTTTCGATAGTCTGATGTAATTTCCGAAGACTTCACCACCTCGCCACGGGGATGGAAATTGATACCGATCAAGGTCAGTTTTTGCCCACCACGGCTAAGGCAGCGGCGGCACCGATTGCTTCGTGCCCTGAGATTAAATTGGTGAAATTTGGCGTTTTTGTTCCTGCGATTGTTCCGTTTTCAATCGATCGTCGATCGCGGTGCGGTTTGTTTTTCGATAATCGACGTTGTCGGTTATTACCGGTCATGGATCGATGGATGCAGGCAGGAAGAAGTACTGGCGTGAAAATTCGGCAGGGTATTGAACCGAAATTAGATTCAAGAACGATTGAGTCATCGGTCCAAAAAAGGAAAATCAGTACACAACAATCACAAACGGTTTGGAATATTCCGCGCTTCCACAAATGAACTCTGAATCCAATCGGCGTAGGTTGATTGCCTACCAGGTCCTGACCGAAACGAAAGTTCTTTAATTTTATCTTCATCAATCCAGTCTCCCACCTACCATCGAGCTCCCATTTGATGAACCACCCGACCGAAAAAGGTCAACCAGACGGAGCGTGCGAGATTGGAGATTCCCGGTCCCGTCCCCACGGACCAGAGAAAGGTAATTCGTATCATCTTTTTTTTTTTCGCGCCCACTACGTCAGAGCGCTTGTTGACCAGGTCAATCAACGATCTTCCCGAAGGCCCGGCGCTGGTGCCAATAACAAACCAAAATATAATAAATTTTAATTAATCGGGAGAAGAGCTTTGGCAAATCTCTTCGCCGCCGCTGGCTGGCTGGCCCCTGGCTCCATGGGGAGTCATTGTGTGAAAGAGTGGGTCAGTTGGGAATCAAGTCATTGCCAAAAAGTGTGGGGTGGGTAATTTTTTCTCTTAACTCAATCGATGGCCTGAGGAAACTTCCTATGATGGTGTCCGACGGCTGTGGCCAGACCTGGAGACCGGACGGACACCAAAACACTGCACCTCTGGAAATCAAATTCGTTCATCTGGAGCGATTAATAAATTACTGCGGGAAGCTGACGATGATGGGGCTGAAAAAGGTGCCGTCCACGATTTTTTGTTGTTGATGTTTCCAATATGCCCAGCACGCGTGATTGGGGAAATGCTGGGAAAATGGGAATAATTGCATTAACATTTTCTAATTTAGACATGTAGCGCCAACCGCTTGAATGCCGCGCACTCATCGCCATGGTTGGGATCGTTTTGATTTTGATTGAAAACCGATGAGTGAGAAAGTTTGTATTTTTGGGAAACTATCGCACAATGGCTATTTAAGTTGGCTGCTGCTTCGAATAGTGTCGATCCCATGGTTCGGCTGCGGACACTTACTGGGCCAGCATGGCCACGGGGGAATCGCAAAACGGATATTTGTCTAGTCAATCGGTTATTTGTTTGGGGGTCTATAATTTAGCCAGTCAAACAGGAACCAATTTGCCAGCAGTCATTCACGCTGTTTAAAAACCCTCAATTAGCGAGCTTGTATAATTGGGGGTTTTTAATGGGCCGAATGAGCTGTTTATCAGTGTGTACTCAATTAAAGTGGCTTCCATCAGATAACGATGAATTGGTTCTTGCTGCTGTATGGGTTGAAAATGTATATAATAATTTTGAAAATTTAGACTTCTGGACGTTGAATACTTCGCGTGGCTCTTCAAGAACGTGGAATGGTTCAAACAACAAACTCAGAAGTGAGCTGATTTGAAGTTCTCATAATCAGTAACTCTTGATAGTAGATGAGTGGATATAACGGATGAATCGATGCACAAGGATATTTGTTGGAGAAAGCCAACCGAAAAGCAACTAGATGTTTCCGTCGATACTCTTGAACAGTGCTGTAAAATGTCATTTCGTGCAATTGGATAAATTTACCGATAACAATGTTCAACAGTAGAATTCATGAATATGGTGTATGACAAAATTGAAGATCTTGACAAATTCTACCACTTTGTCTAACAGTATATAGAAGTGTTATATATTTACACTGTTATATTCAAATGATATTCATTGATGAATATCATTTGAATATTCAGATATTGTACTCCACGTCTTAAATTTAACAGTTAGAACATACATTGTGAATCAAATTTATGAAACTAATCAAGCAGTACGAGTGGAACGAGTTGTTGGCAAATTTAGAGCATTGGGTCGAAATGACTATTTACAGCACTGCTCTTGACAAACAGAACTTAAACAGTAATCTTACTACTAGGTTAGTCAAAAAGATTTGAAAGCGACATCTATGGAGCAGTAGAAGAATCAAAATGACTACACCATTTTATTTTTTCATCTTTCATAAGAACATACTCAGAATTTCATTTCGATCGGTCAATTCATTCTTTGTTTACAAGCCATTTCAAGTTGACGTGTCAGTGTAGTTTTTAACAATGGAAAACCTCGTGCAGTGATTGAATTCTTCGTTTTGGAAGGTTTATTTGGATGGTTTAAAGAATTAAAGGAGTCTTCTCTTTCATTTCCAACCGTTCACCGATGGGTATTGGAGTTTAAGCGTGGTCGTACAAGCGTTGAAGACGATCTCCGCTCAGGACTCAGGACTCAAGCAACTATGCTTTGCAATCATAATTGTTAATTTCAATAAAGACACTATTAGTTCTCAAGCATTCAATCTGAGAAGCCATGTTATTTTTTACTCTGCAAAAGAAGCAAAGGAATTTTCTTGTAGAAATCAAGCTCAAACCACGATGAACAAGACTGGGATTGGAGGAGGTGATGCAGTACCTCGTGCAGAGAAGCACACGAATCATCCGAGTCGTTTGACCGTTCATCGAGCGTTCGCCATGATCATGCCGCTCGTCCACGACGGATTCTGGAGCGCAGTGTCAACGTTTCAAGGCCAGGAAATCGACGAAGATGTCAGCAAAATTCGAAAAAAGTTTTGAGACCCAGAGCTCCATGCCAATTTCCTTTACTTGGGTCCCTAACCACCGAAAAACGAATTTTGACCTCCGACGATTTGCATTTTTCTTCACAAATCACTCAAAAAACTGAATCAGCTTAAATGTAAATGCTCCAGAATTATTTTTTATATTTTCCAGCCTTCAACGAGCAACTTTGCCCAATAAATCGTTTTAATCCGACTTCACCGAAAAAAGTTATAACCGTTTAGAGCAGAGTACTTTGTCAAAAAAACAGCAACGTACAATCAATCCCCCGATTAACGCGAATCCCCTTGATCCGAGACAGAGGAGGGTCTCGAATGATATATTAGGTTTTTCCTTCATGGTTTCATCGTTTTGATTTTCATAGCATATAGAAAGTTACTTTTTTCAGCAAAGTTGTTCAGCAAATCAAAGCCTTCAGGCTAGTAAACTTAAAAGTTCATAATTATCTCACTACGTGGCGCTAGTGTGCATGTCAAATTATTAGCTATCTCAAATAGAGGCATTCTTGACATATAAGAAGTTGGCGTCTTGGACAAATATTTTTAAGTGACTACCGGAATAGAAAACTACTATTAGCTGTATGATCATTATTATACATTTTCCATTCATGTTGTAATCACCATTATATGTATCATCCGTGTATAATGCTGGTGTAATGTAAGAAACCATTCAAACTTTAAACAACCATAAATAGCGTATTCTATATATGATAATGATTTCATAAACAAGAAATTAACAGTGCCGTATAGTATATCCCTTGCTCATTCATTGTATGATATAACGAAGGAAAGATATGAATTATGGTCACGATAAACAAAAAACAGGAAACTGTTTTAACAATACGTAATTTTTAGTTTATTATCACAAAATGTATGACTCATGTTATAATACTGATCATTATAATATGTATTTGTAAGGGAGCGGTTTTATCAGTCTACGTGAAGGGTATGTTGCAATTTAATTAAGTAGATTCTACTTTCTGAATTTTAATCCACTTGTGAACAGTATTATTTACTTTAATAATATACTTTTGGTTTTTGATTTTTACGGGTTTTGAGTCCGCTGATCTCTTATTATAGTATTTCTAGTATATCCTAGTTTACTTAAAGTTCCATAAATCAAGGTGTTTTTTGTTGGATTACCTTTGCTTTGGTTTGGATTTACTTTTGCTGGTATTTTTTAATTATATCCACTCAATTTCTATGAATTTTAACAAAGCTTTTATGAAAACAAATGTCAACATTAAAGGTGTGTTTTGATTGACTTGAATTTAAAAAAAAAACGGGAAAAGTATTATTCATTAATGTATCATGATTGTAGCAGTTATCATCATGATTGAAATTCTCATATAATATTACTATACTGTAACGATATCTATTATCTTTTTATATCGTATTTATTATTAAATTATGTTAATGTATATCGTAATGGTTGAAAAAAAAAATTTTATGATATAACCAGATTTAAACAATACCACCTAAAGTAAAACTGCATAAAAAATATTATTCTCAAATGATTTACTGTATAATACACCGGAAATTTTGTTCGAGAAAAAGTCATTTTTTGTATGGTAACGATACTTAACAACCTATTAGTGTTATGGTAAGATCTTGATTTACCATAACATATATCATCGATATGGTACACTTTTTCTTCAGTTTATAATTGTTTGAAAATAATTTCAATAATTATGAAACAATAAATGGTATAATACCTTTAAAATACTTGTTTATTCGGGTAAGGCCTTTTGGATAGTGCAAACACTGATTCATAATTCAACCGCTACTTGGTGCAAGTATTCATGTGAACTTTTTGTATTACCAGTAGACTAAGATCTAGATCATTTCGAAAGTTTCTGTTTTGGGGAAAGTTATTCAGGAAATCATGACCATTCAGGCGATTGACTCAATAGTACATGGTTACCTCACTACGCTGCGCTAGTGTGGATGTTGAATTTACTGAATAACACGGATCTAGAGATCCTTGAAATATTGCAAGATGGCGTCTTCGGCAAATATGTTCGGGTGGTCAAGGCCTTTCGGATCGTGTAAACGTTCAGAACTCATCGGCTTCGTAGTGCGAGTTTGCATGTGCACTATTTGTATCACTTGCATTTTAAGATCTATACCAACTATAAATTTACTGTTCGAATTTCCGTCATTTCACGAAATGTTATCAACAGGGAATTGGAAATTCCACTCTCCCCATCCATATCGCTTCAATCCGATGCCTTGATGGTCCCTTCACTACCCATTGCATTCAAATTATGTAGTAAAATAAACATGAAAGGTAATGATAATATTCATACCTTAGCTTTAACGCTTGTTTACCTATTACTTGAATGGATAGCAAGACATCCCTGGCATCCACAATGGATGTACTTCAACCCCCGAGTCACCCTGTCTCATTCAGTTTTGACTTCTGTGCCTGGCAGCCCAAGTAGCACACTACGGTCATAATTAGTTGTAGTAACTTGTTTATGACTTAGCAAGTCATATTTATGTTATCTCATCTAAATGGCAACAAGTGTGCTACTAGGGAGATGTATTTCGTCTTGAAGTTGGTATCCCTCGTCTGAATTTTCGCTAGATTCCCGTAATCAAATTTTCTCGCTTGACGAATCTTCGGAGTAAAGCTATGTCCATTTGGAATCCGGAATAATAAAATCATCTGTATCTCGGTAACGGATTGACGTACAAATAAGTTTAATACATCAAAACAAAGGTAATTTACTGTACTGTTATAAATATTAATTTTGTTTCTAATGAAAATTCGCACTTTCTTCTCTATTCCTCCCATCAAACGCTGCGCACCTCCAGAGTCAACTTCCTTGGCACATTTGTTCCACATTTTGGTCATCTGAGTCGCGTCCCGAGTCGTTTTACCACTTTTCTCAAACTTCCGCTTCATTATTGCCCAAAATCTCTCGATGGGCCGGAACTGCGGGCAGTTGGGTGGATTTATGGTTTTATCGATGAAATTTACGTTATTATCGCGGTACCACTGGATGACTTCTCGGCTGTAGTGGCAACTTGCAAATCGGCCAAAACTTCACGGGACTTTTATGGGCTTTAATGAAAGTTAGTACGCGGTTTTGAGGCATTCTTCGTTGTACAGCTTCAGAGTCCATCGTCTTATTCGTCACGAACACTTCGGTCTTTGCTTCGCAGCTGCATATTCCTTGCTAAATTATCAGTTTTTTGGCAAATTTGTCCATCAAGGCAAACTTAAACTTTGCAGGAACATCTCCTCATGCCGTCGCCATGTAGAATTTTCCGGCCATGAAGTTGTCCGAAATCCATTTCGACGTAGGTTTCTTCGTCGATGAGCAGGCATCCTTGGTGCTTCGTTAAAACCTGCTGGTACAATTTTCAAGCTCGAGCTTTGGTGACGAAACTTTGCTTCATCGTTCTGTTTGGTTGCTTGCTGGCTCGATAAGAACGATATCCTGCTCGCAAACGAATTCTTCGAACGGTACTGC
This sequence comes from Aedes japonicus, assembly GCA_034211315.2. NCBI lineage: Eukaryota > Metazoa > Arthropoda > Insecta > Diptera > Culicidae > Aedes > Aedes japonicus. The sequence continues at coordinate 101,782 of JASCZW010000475.1, forward strand.
GAGCAGCAGCGTATTTCAGTGCGATTTGCTTATCTGGTAGTCTGAAAACTTATTTCATTCATCCGCCGGCAATCCCGAACAGGGTTTGATTACTCCATCAGCTCAGAAACCATAGAGCGTGTTCAAGCACCAGACCAAGGGGTTACTGTAGATACGAAACCCGGCTCAATGTTCCAATCGCTAGTTCTGTTTCGACGCTGTGGTCTTCACCGATCGTTCCGTCCGTATTCTGCTGTCAACGTTCTTGTACTCGATCGTTTTCTGGCTGACTTGCAAGACCTGACGCCAACCTCGTTACTTTTCTGAGGGCCATGAGGGCCCGATTGATTAAGAGCTCCACGCAGGTCATACAGTCGCCCCGGACACCTCAAGTAACATTGCCGAAACCATCCAGCTCTATTAAGTTTTATTTAAGTTGTATGAATACCACTAGAAATGAATTTGATTTAATTATGGTACCCAGAGGTGCCAATTGGTTTCATATTTTAGTAAAATTTATGAGAACATACACAGCTTGTTTACAACGATCTTAAAACCTTGTTTTCTCGAATTCCTTTTACTCGTATCAAAGGTTTTATTTTGACTTTATTAACTCTTAAAATGCTGTTTTGAAATGCCATTTTAACACTCATTCATATTACCTTATTATGGTCAGTTGAAAAAGTATTTTTAACCATTTTGCCTCCAGAAAATGCATTAAAGAGCGAACCCGAAATTATTGCGACACCGAAAATGTCATGCCAATTTTCTTATAATGTTTAGAATCAAACCAAAATTTTAGGGTAGTTTTATACATATATTTACTTAAAAAATCAAAAGAAAAGTTAATCGATGGAGCCCTGAGTGTAAAATTGAACGCATTTTCGCTTGATGCCCTCCATCAAAGTCTTTACAGTGTCATCCGGTACCAGTTTCTCAGTTTTTTTTTTCCATTTTCTTAACATGTCCTTCTCGTCTTTGACTGTCTTCTTGCTCTTCCGAAGTTCCCGCTTCATCATTGCCCAGTACTGCTCCACCGGGCGCAGCTCCGGACAGTTTGGTGGATTCATGTCCTTTTGAACAAAATGGACAGAATTGTCCTCATACACCTACAGGACACTTTTAGAATAGTGGAATGATGCCAAATCTGGCCAAAATAGCGGAGCTTCGTCGTGCTGCTGCAAGAACGGCAAAAGGCGCTTCTCGAGGCACTCAGATTTGTAGATCTCGCCATTTACTGTGCCCTTTGTCACGAAAGGCTCACTCCTCAGTCCGCAAGAGCAGATGGCCTGCCAAATGAGATATTTGGAGACGAACTTCGACATTTTCTTCTTCTTAAGTTTGTCGTCCACATAGAACTCCAACCCCGGAATTTGCTTAAAATCGGCTTTTATATACGTTTCGTCGTCCATCACACAGCAGCCATATTTTGTCAGCATCTTTTCGTAGAGCTTCCGTGCCCGAGTTTTAGCCGTCGATTGTTGCCGCTCATCGCGGTTTGGGAAGTTCTGTACCTTGTATGTATGTAGTCCAGCTCTCTTCTTTGCATTCTGGACGTAGCTCTACAACATGCCGACCTTTTTAGCCAAATCACGGCTTGAGACGTTGGGATTTGCTTTAATCATCCGCTTCACCTTTCGCTCCGTCTTTTCGTTCTCCGGTCCAAGTTTTCTTCCAGCTCTTTTGCCGTGGTCCAACGTCAACCGCTTCTGGAACCGCTTCAACACTCTGGAGATGGTTGAATGGTGAATGTTCAACATTTTTCCCAACTGACGTCAGGAAATTCCAGGTGTTTGGAAAGAATTTGTTCTCTCGACTCGCGTTGGTTCACCTCCAATTTCGTTGAATCGAAAAACACGACTTCGAGTTTGACAGCATGTAAACAATACACATCAATGAGAAAGTGTGCAAAATTTGGTTGATTTGTACCCAATGATAAAAAAGTTATGCCCTGTTGAATGTGTCGCAATAATTTCGTGTTCGCCCTTTATGCGGCAAATTGGTTTTATAGTAGTCATTGCGAAGATAAATTGGCTGCTTGGCAAAACTGTGATTTTTTCCATTCGCCATATTGAAGTAAAAGAAATAATTGGAGTGTCGAAAAATAAATGAAATTTTATAGGCTCAACACCATAGTAACGAGTTTGTTAGAATACTTAATTTTTTTTCGTCATGAAGCAGAATGCAATTCGAAAACCAGAAGATTTACCTTTTCGACGGGAAGAATTTTCCCGAACTGGAGTTTTCGAATGGAGACCTTACTGGATGACAGGCAGCTGATTGATTGCGTTCGACAAGAAGCAGCCGAGAGTCCGGAGTTCCAGATAGCATACGGGGGCACAGCGGTGGTGAAGGCGCAGAAGGAAACGAAGATTGCTTTAAGCACTGCGGTTTGAGAGGATCATCAGGGAGCTAGCCACAGTGGACATTGAAATACCGGACCGGCTGGTGGTGTTCAACTTGCTTCAAACGATGCTTAAATCCTTTCAACAGTTGGTCACAGTTTTGGAAGCGATCCTGAACAAAGTAAGAGCAACGGTTGAAGATTCTGGTCTTCTGAAGAAACTTTGCTGCGAACCAGCCTAAGCAGCGTCATCAATTGGAGTCCGACAAATGAACAGCAAGACTCCGTACGAGATGTGGTATGGGCATAAGCCAGATGTTTACAAACTCCGCATCTGGGGGAGCAAGGTCTATAGCTATAGCTTCATTCCCAAGTAGCAGCGATCCAAACTTGATGCACGTAGCCAGGTGTGTTACTTCGTAGGCTACGGTATAAACGTATATCGAATGTGGGACAGTCGAAAGCAGAAGGTGTACCTCGCAGGTGAGGTGATTGTAAACGAATCAAGATATGGATTAATCAATGCAGAACCAATGAAGAATGACAATGGCAATTACCAAGGAGCTCAACCAATTTGGGTTCGATCGGAAGAACGAGCGGTGGTTCCAGATGAACAACAAGCTGCTATCGAGAATTGTGTTGAAGATCAACCGATTCATGACCGATTCATGAATATTCGTATCGCTGGCATATGCGTTGAACGCTGAAAACTACGTGAAGAATCTACCGGATACCGTTGAAGAAATGAAGTCGAGGAAAGACTGGCCGCGATGGCATAAAGCCATTGAAGACGAGCGGAAACCACTAGCTGACAACAACACATGGGACTTGGTTAATTTGCCGGAGGGACGAAAGCCGGTGGAATGCAAATGGGTGTTCAAGCTGAAGATGAAGCCGAATGGCACTATCGACAAATTCAAAGCGTGATGGGTGGCCAAAGGATTCATTCAACGGTACGGGTACGGACTACACGAAAACCTACGCCTAAGTAGTGAAGATGTTCACGGTTCGAATGACGCTTGGGTTGGCAAACCAGGAGAATTTGTTGATCAACCAGATGGATGTGTGGACGAAGTTTTTGAACGGCAATCTCTCAGAGGATATTTATATGCACCAACCTCATGTATTGGAGGAGGAGAACCGAGTCTGCAAGCTCAACAAATCCATCTACGGATTGAAGCAAGCATTGAAGGCGTCCACGATGGGTTTCCGCAGATGTGAGAGCGACAGTTGCCTGTACGTCCGTGAGCGTGGTGATGAGAAGGTGTTTTTGCTGCTGTACCTAGATGACATCCTTGTTGTGTCTCGTTCCCATCAGCGTGATTGAAGCCATCAAGAAGTTGCTGAAGTCGGAGTTTTCGATGCAAGATAAGGGCAAGGCAACGATGTTCCTTGGGTTGAAGACGTTGCATGAGGAAGACTATATTAAATCAATTTTGAAGCGACTCCGAATGAAGCACTGCAAGCCTGCATCCACTCCGATGGAAGCGGGCCTGCAACTTCGGAAGAACGAGAAGAAGGAGAAATTGGACAACGCCGTAACGAGAGCTGATAGGATGCCTCACCTATTTAATGGTTACGTCCAGACCGGATGTCATCGACTGCAGCGGAGTGTCATCGGACTATAAATTTCTCCGTTCACGGCCAGTCCGAAGCGAAAGAAGAGCGACTTTGACATCCCCTGCTTGCTGATTGTCAGCCATAACAGCACCTTCTTCGGGAACTTGGTGTGTGAAATGAACTTCTCCTCGGAGCTCACTTTCTTCATGGGGGAAGTAAAATACGAAGTGCCCTGCCAGTCGTTGCCACCCAGGGTGAGCTAGGTCAATCACCACCGCCACGTCGCAATTCGCCGGGAAAATCGACTTGACCATCTTATTCAGCCGCTGCCTGCAGTTCCAAAACCAGTGGACGTGACTTCCGCTTCCTGACATGTATGTTCATGTTCGCTAGATACTTTTTCACTGTTTGGCCGGTTGAATCGACCTTTCGGCCAAGCGTACGCAGCAGTGAAGCCAATTTTCCCTCGTTCGTCCTTTTTAGCATCCTTTGGAGCTTCTTGTTGTTCAGGGTCGTCGGCCGTCCGGAAACGTCGGCGTCCACAAAGTGCCTCACGATGTCCGTTTTCGACGCGGCGGGGTGTCGTTTTTTGAACACGCACACTTCTGAACTGCTTTTGCCATCACGGTTAGAGTTCGACTGATAGAGCTGTAAAGTTTTGTCTGCTGACTCATGGGTTATTATGATTTAGTTTTGTCATTGCGGGTGAAGGTAAACCTATGTAAAATCGTCAATGTTTGTCCATTTTTTGAATGCTCACGTTATATTTCTTAAGTTCCTGAAGAGGGTCTTCTGTGGCTGCCGATCAGCGTGAAGAAAATGTTCAAGCCGCAATTCTTTCCGTATGGGCATGCGGTGAACGGTGTGATATACAACACATAGTGCCTCCCGGAAGTTGCCAGCGTCATCAAGAAGTATCACGCGAAGGTGGAAGTTATCTTTTGATCGGATCATGCCTTCCCCGATTATGCCAAAAAATCACTGGAGGATATGGATAGATTGAAGATAAACATTGTACCGAACAGTGCCAACGTCCCCCAATTGCAACCGATAGAAAATTTTCGGACAAATCTCAAATGAGAAGTCTTAAAACTTCTTGGCCAAAACTAAAGAGCTCCTGATAATAACCCGTTCCAAGCAATAAAGATTGCCTAGCCATTATTAGGAAGGATAGACGCCTTGACGCCTCCGGAATCCGTTAACACGCCTGCATAATTTGACGCAATTGTGAGTCGTTTTTGACTAACTTTTATCTAAAGTGATGGCACTAAAATTTGAGTTGAGATTATCAAATCGACAAATCAAAACCCTTGGCTTGCGTCGAATGGACGTTAAAGATGTTTTGACTGGTCAATCACAACATCATTCATTTAATTTTGCTTGACTCCACTTCTAATGTAAGTGAGTCAAAAACGACTCAAAATTGAGTAAATTTTGTAAAATCTGTCTACGTTAAATTTCGGACTACAAAACAATAACAGCAAAAGAATTTGCACGTAACTCAACGCAATCGATTATTTATGTCACAATAATGAATTTATATCTACTATAGAAATAGTTGATTAATGTTAATCCTTCTTTCTGAAAAGTTCTCGAACTTTTTGTGGTACACCCGTCATAGGTTCCGTACGTCCGCCGTGACGATTCTATACCTTCTCTTAAAATAATTGGTACCAATTGCTTTCTTCTTAGTTTCGAAGAACAGTTTGGTGGATTGACTGTTTTTGGCACGCATTTGACCTCTTGTACCTTATACCGTTCCAGGACGGATTTTGCATTGTGACAAGAGGCCAAACCAAACCAAAAACAGAGCTGGAGAGTCGTGGCTACTGATGAACGAAAGCAACCGCTTTTGCAGACATTATTTCTCGTACACATCCTTCCCAAGCAACACACAACTGTCATTATTAGTTGCAGTTACTTGATTGTGACCTATTCGAGTCACATTGAAGTTAATTTGACTGATTTGCAACAAGTGTGCTGCTAGGGTTACTGATAGTGCCGGTAGAGACAATTTTTTAGATTTTCGACCACAACTACATATGTCCAGCAAAATCAAATACTCCTTCGGGAATTTGGACATCTTCTTTGTCCGGAAATGCTCGGCAATGGCGTTCCTTTGCATTGCGGTATGAAAAGCCAGACCCGGAAGCTGTTTAAAGTCTTCGAGTACCGTAGAGCGGGGTGACTTCGATCAACCGCCAAGTCCGATATTTATTCAATTTAAAATTATCTTTCTCCAAGTGCCTGCATTTTTTAAGCTTTGAACCATATATATTCATCATTTATTAGGGTATATAAATGCATTTTGTTTTTAGCATTTCTCTATTTCCTTCGCTATAAAAAAATATTTTTAAAAAAATGCTCCTTATGGTATTTTTTTACCAAGCCCAACAACAATCATATATTCAAGCAATAAAATGATTTAAAAAAAATCGACAACCACATTTTCAGATTACTTAAACATTCGTCTCTCTAAGCTAATCGAAAAAATATTAAATTTGTATACATAAACAAATTAATGAATAAAAAAAAAAATTTTGATCGAAAATTAAGAGCAAACGAATAAACGCGACAACCTTCTCAAAGTGTTGCACTACCTTCCAATCTGTAAAAGAGTTTGTTTTGTTCTGTTCTGTGTTGGAAAAAAGGTGTGAAACATTTATTTCGACAATTTTTTGGTTCGTTTTTCTACACAAAGTCCCTCCCCCCACCTTGGTCACCCTTTTTGTATGGTTCTTTTGGATCGTCATGGTCTGTAAAATCCCCTTCCCCCTAAAAATATGATGATATGAACGAACGTTTCCTTAGCTGTTAATGACTCGCACTTATTCTGCCGTGAATCGCATATCAGTACCATATTTTCTTGGCGTGTGTTGGCGTCCTTACACCGGTGTAGTACCGAATTAAGAACGACATGAGTGAGGTATTTCTGGTTGTCTGTTATTATGGTGAACTACTGAAAAATAGCGATGGATGGGTCGCTCATAAATTATGTCATGCTTTTAATGGAAGGGAGCTTTGGGAATTGTGATAATCTGTACACAAAATTTAAGGTCCATAAAAAAACATGACAAAGGGGGAGGGTTTTGAAAATGGTCCTTTTTGCGTGACATAATTAATGAAGTTCCCTTTGGGGAATGCTCCACTCCTGTGCTATTTGGGAGACATTTGCATCAAACGGTTTGCATAAAAAATTGGTGTTTTTTTATTCATTTAAGCACTTCAAATGGATAAAATTGATTTTGATCGAAGTCACCCCAGTTTTGAAAATTGGCCGCGGGAATTAGACAATTTTTTTAAAGTTCATCTGACTGTAAGTTTTTAAAATTTCTGTGTAGTGTTATACTACAGATACCAGTACTGGTTTTGAAAATGTAAAACAAAATTTTAAAGATAATTATCATAGAAAATTTCAAGAGATAGTTCAAAAAGTGATCGAAGTCACCCCGTTTTACGGTATATATGTTTCGTCATCGGTTATGATATAAGAGAATGTTTGCAAGAAATTGGTGTAAAGCTCCTGGTGTAAAGACTTTTTGTAGTGAAATTTTGCCTGTCACCATTTTTGATTTTGACTTCCCACCTTTGCGAGTCACCTTTCGCACAGAAAGATTGGGATTTTTCTCAACCTTCTTGTCGATTTGTCGGGAGCATATTTTTCGATTTGTTCCACTTCCAACCTTCCGATCCACAGTTGAGCGCTGGTCAAATGATTTGCAAACACGAAACACGGTATTTTTTGATAGTTATTTCTTGGCAGTAATTTCTTGATAGTCTTGATAGTAATTTCTTGGCAAGATCGATTAGTTCGGATTTTGACGCCGTTCGTACAAAATGTTTTTGCGCACTTCCACGTGATTCGACGCCATTTTACTGAATGCAACAAGAATGTAAACATGTTGTATCACGATATAAAGTTTCAGCTGTCATATAAGTGAAACGTTTCAATGAGCCGTGAAATAATTCATAATCTACACTGAAAGAAAAGTGTCCGAAATTTAACGCGGACAGACTTTAGAAACCTCGAGTTAATGAAGTAAGATATTTTAAAGAATCTGATGTCTATTCCAGAACCAACATCCAAAAATCTCTTCATCCATTGAACTATTAATCAAAACCTACTCTCCTTCAGTAACGACTTAGTGGATCAAATGAGGGTGTCGAAACGATGACCACATCGAGCTTCCGTCATATCCATGGTCTATAACATAATAAACTCATCATCATTAGCATATCCATTGTAAGACACTCGAGATTTCATGCAACATGCATCTTCTTCGAGGTTATTTACACTTCCTTGGCAAGCGTTTTGTCGGCTCTCAACTCAGTGTTGATCTTCAACTGTTACTAATTGAGAGCGCCAACATATGTCTTGACAAGCATAAGGAAAGCCTGGACTATGGACCAAACCCCGCACCTTAACTACCAAAGCCCCCATACGTATGTCAGTATATAAATCATCAATAGAACCCGACCAGTCCACCGGGAATGACCACCTCATCCAGACCTCAGGGCAAAAGCTTTTAGGGGCAATTAAACACCCCAGAGGCGATAGGCCCCTCCACCGGCACCCAGCCAGCGCAGCCAGTAGTGTAGTAAGTAGAGTGAATTTTTAATTTCACGCAACAATCTAATGACGATAATCGATTAGAGCTTTTCAACTTCTCCTGCTTGCCTTTTCGGCGCTCCCTTCCGCCATCCTTGCAAGCTTGCTTCGGGACACAATGGGTAGACAAAGGCAGCCCCCACGAGCCTGGCCGATTGCAAATGGACTTCTTGATTCACCTCATCAGCGGCAGCAACGCAGCACTTTCTATTTATGATTCCTACCACTCGGATTACGCTGAAAGCCACCACCGTCTGGATGACTGCATGATCCTAGAGACGGACCAGACCCAGCGATCTCAAGTCGCGGATCAGCAATAACCGAACGGTGATGACGGTTTAATGCCTGCGTTTTCTTTTATTGCGATGTTTGTTTGCTTGTTTTCTAATGCTACTTCACCTCCGTTCAGGCAAAAGCAATAACTTCTTCTTGAAGGACTTCCTTCCCTCAAGTGCTGGTTTCGAAGCGAATGGAAGTTGCGGTTTTGCATGTCAATAACTACGGTGCCAGAGGGAAGGCGTTTAACCGGCCCATCCCCGAGCCACGGATCGGACAGTAGTTTAATACAATCTTCTCCCGCTCTTACTACTCGCTTTGATTGCTATTTAGATGAGCCCCTTCGGATGGACTGGCGATGCGGACAGAAGGCCCCCAAAACCTGTCGGTTGATTTTCGATGGCTGTTGAGCTCGATTTTTTTTGTCTTATTTTGCAAACGATCATCGGGTGGGGATCGATCACAGATATTCTGCTCGTGGCGGCTCGGTTGAAAGAGGTGCTTCTGACCTGGAGTGATCTGGGAAATGGAGCGCGTGGTGGGCTCTCGTTGGTGATGAGAAATGGTTGGCAAACTTTTTCGCGAGCTGGCCATGAGTCGACCCTGAACGGGGGCAGGCGATGGAGTAAGGCTTCTTTGTGACCTTGGTGGGCTAAGTTTACAACATGAACTTTGTCTTAGGAACATGTGAGCGGTTTAATGTTTTGTTGATTATGGTCTATTTTGGTTTCGACAAGCAATATTGGCTTGGTGGTTTGATTGTTCACACAGTGTTTTTTATCGATTATAACGAGATTCACCGGGCTATGCTTGTAAGCGGATCGATTGGAACATAGGTAAATAAGATTCACCCCACTCCGTGAGGGATACCACCTTCAGGGTTACGAATTGTTTCGTTAAGGAAAACAAATGCATATCAGCTCTGCCAAGCGATCGAGCTATAAGTTTTATATAATCTGGAAAGCCATAGCTCTTCTGGAGATCCAGCAATCCTTTGATTAGATGTTATAGGTCACAACGAGTTTGTTTAACCGTTGTTTGTCCAACGAAAAAAAAAAAAAATAACACATTGAAGAGGCCGACAGGGAACGATTTTACCCACGGAATTAACATTACCATAACTAAGGAAATATCCAACCGATTTGGAATATATTTACTGTTTTGGATTCAAAAACTCAACCACTTTCCCATAAATGTCTAATATGATCGATCCATATCCGAAAATACCGGATATCCGGAACCATGTTCCGAAAATGGTATTCTTATGAAAAATTCCAATATAAAACCAGCAGTACTGACACTAAAAATCATTCAAAGAATATACAGGAATATATGTGATTGCCATTTGACCATCCGCACAGTGGTCGGAAAAGACTTTTTTCAGGGCGAAATTAATAACTCCTAAGGGTTACGTTTCCGAATCATGGTGTCTTCTACAATGTTGTATATGAACAAGTTGTCCATCTTGTGGTGATAATTTGGTAGTTCCAAACTTGCTAACTTTTGCTGTTGCTAACTTTTGAACAAAACACAATAGAAGGGTAATGTCAAGAGCAAGTTTGTAGGAAATATAATTTCAAGCAACTTTGTTTCAGACACCATTTTCTATCTCTTCATTCGACCATGATAGAGCTATTTTTCTGCTTTATATCAGGGTGTCTATTAAAAACGAGTTTTTCATTATAACTTTTTTGTTCCTCATTTTAGATTAAGTAATCTTAAATCAAAATATATAAACCAATATAGCGCACATTTTGCTAACAAAGTTTTTTAATACTGCTTGTGATTCAAAAGTTATGAGTAATTTTAGCTAAAAAATGCGTTTTTCTTTTCGCCTTTTGATTGTTTAGGCGAGAATAGGCCAAAAAATCATCAAATTCTTGTTTTAATGGGTATTAAGGAACAAAATGCTATATAAATGAGCCCGGGTACTTCTGGGAACACAAGCGGGGACTGCTTAAAATCGGCCATTTTTTTCGTTAAAATTACCCCTAACTTTTAAACAATAAAATATACTTATACACTTAGTTGAGCAAAAACTTGTGTCATATTTTTCTCTACACTTCGCCCGAAGATTATTTTTTCCTTAGAATTGAAACTAAAAAGTTAGAATAAAAAAAACTGATTTTTTAGGGACACCCTAATGTACTCCAGCAAAATAGCTTCGAACTATAGCAGTGCACAAGTGCCAGACGCTTCAGTCGTGAATGAACAGCATGTAGCGTGTTATATTGGCTATGATAAGATATCCTAGGGGCACTCGTAAATGAAAATAAACACCATTTTTATAAATTGCATTGAAGTTTGCCATTAATGTTCACACCAATGGAAATACTTATTCTTTCAAAACTGAATGCTGTACAACAACGAAAACAAAGCCAATATAACACGCTACATGCTGTTCATTCACGACTGAAGCGTTTGGCCCTTGTGCACTGCTATAGTTCGAAGCTATTTTGCTGGAGTACATTAGGGTGTCCCTAAAAAATCAGTTTTTTTATTCTAACTTTTTAGTTTCAATTCTTAGGAAAAAATAGTCTTCGGGCGAAGTGTAGAGAAAAATATGACACAAGTTTTTGCTCAGCTAAGTGTATAAGTATATTTTATTGTTTAAAAGTTAGGGGTAATTTTAACGAAAAAAATGGCCGATTTTAAGCAGTCCTCGCTTGTGTTCCCCAGAAGTACCCGGGCTCATTTATATAGCATTTTGTTCCTTAATACCCATTAAAACAAGAATTTGATGATTTTTTGGCCTATTCTCGCCTAAACAATCAAAAAGGCGAAAAGAAAAAACGCATTTTTTTAGTTAAAATTACTCGTAACTTTTGAATCACAAGCAGTATTAAAAAACTTTGTTGAGCAAAAATGTGCGCTATATTGGTTTATGTATTTTGATTTAAGATTACTTAATCCTAAAATGAAAAACAAAAAAGTTATAATGAAAAAACTCGTTTTTAATAGACACCCTGATATAAAGCAGAAAAAATAGCTCTATCGTGGTCGAATGAAGAGATAGAAAAATGGTGTCTGAAACAAAGTTGCTTGAAATTATATTTCCTACAAACTTGCTGTTGACATTACCCTTTTATTGTGTTTTGTTCAAAAGTTAGCAACAGCGCTGCCCTAGCGGTAAAGTTTGGAACTACCAAATTATCACCACAAGATGGACAACTTGTTCATATACAACATTGTACAAGACACCATGATTCGGAAACGTAACCCTTAGGAGTTATTAATTTCGCCCTGAAAAAAGTCTTTTCCGACCACTGCACAGTGGTCCAGTAAGCAACTTTAGGCGGACATGAGGTTTTCAATGGAAATTTGTGGTATTAGAGCTTTGGTTACTTTTGAGAACTTGATGCAAACTAATTGTACTACAATTTGTATGAAATTATTTTTTTCTTGCATTAAACGCAAGAGTGGCGTATACTCTAACTTTTTTATGAGCCAATATCGTGAGATGATATGTTCAGCAAAGTTGTAGAAATTAATAGAAATTGTCATATACTGAACAGAGATAGCCATGATGTCTGTGTGTTTTGATTCTATTTGAGCTACTGATGTATGTTTTTATTGAATACTGTATGTTACAGAAAGTAGCTTTAAAAAGATAGAAAAATATCATCTCTCCCAAATTCACCTTAAACGTACTCTAAGGTGTGCTGAATCAAGTCATGGTATGCCATATTTTTTTCAGGTGCTCCATTTCATGTTGTAAGGCCTATAGTATGGCGTAAATTCAGCTGAAAGTTTACTATAACATGAAAACAAGAAGAAAAACAACTATGGTACATTCAGCAAAATTGTAGCAAATGTCTCAACAAACAACTTTGTAGAACATAGCAAGCTGGTAAAAGTTAAAAATGAATGACTTTTAGTCGGAAAACGTTTATTTACTAAAATTCGGAACTATCGCAGTAGGCTTTGAAGTTAGACAAAAAATATGTTCTACAAAGTTGTTTATAATATTAATTTCTACAACTTTGCTGAACATATCCTCTCACGATATTGGCTCAAAAAAGTTAGAGTATACGCCACTCTTGCGTTTAATGCAAGAAAAAAATAATTTCATACAAATTGTAGTACAATCAGTTTGCAACAAGTTCTCAAAAGTAACCAAAGCTCTAATACCACAAATTTCCATTGAAAACTTCATGTCCGCCTAAAGTAGCTTACTGGACCACTGTGCACTGTGAGCCACCACGTAGCAGGTTCTCATGGGGTCACGGATGGCCATAAAATTATTTGAATTGAACTCTAACAATATTGGGGTCAAATTGTTGAAATCGTTCCAGAAGAACGTTTGCCATAGCTACTGGACCATCCGGTCACTTGACACCGGTGTGGTCAGTTCAGAGGTTCCAATGGTCCGGGCTTTGGACAGTTGCGCGTGCGGCATTAATTGAGGCTTGCTTAATTTTGAATTGGAACAAACTTTTGCTCATATTGTGGCACTCCTGGTGGACGGATTTGGAAGTTCTTGGCGCCCACGTGTCGGGATTTTGTCAGCTTCACGTATGTATTTTTGACATTCCGCAAATCGACTGTACTTTGTACACAATCAACATGGAAGCCGAAAGAAGGGAAAAAAATGTGCACAGTTATTTGGAAAATCCATTGTGGTCTGCATCTAGGCTAGCTAAACAGCTGAAATTGCCCAGAAATACCGTATAGCGCGTTATCAAACGGTATAAGGAAACATTGACGACGATTCGGAAGCCTCAAGCAAATCGTCGGAGTGGAACTGTCGACCGGAAACTGCGAGGTAAGATTTTGAAGACGATTAAGAGGAATCCCAATCTGTCGGACCGTGATTTGGCCAGAAAATTTGGCCCATAGGAAATATGAGGGGAACTCGACTCCGGGAAGGAATCAAGTCGTATCGAGCTAGCAAACAGCCAAATCGGACCATAAAACAGAATAGTGTGGCCAAAATCCGTCCTCGGAAGCTATGCGACCAGGTACTGACCAAGTTCGACGGGTGTCTTCTGATGGACGATGAAACCTATGTCAAGGCTGACTTCGGGCAAATCCCAGGTCAAAAATTTTACTTGGCAACGGCTCGGGGGGATGTTCCAGTCAAATTTAAATTTGTTTTTGCCGAAAAATTTGCACGAAAATTCATAATTTGGCAGGGCATTTGCAGCTGTGGCCAAAAAAACGAAAGTTTTCGTTACAAACAAGACAATGACGTCGGAACTATACCAAAAAGAGTGTCTTCAAAAACGAGTTTTGCCGTTCATCTGATCCCACGACCATCCCGTAATGTTTTGGCCAGATTTGGCAAGCTGTCATTACAGCAAAGTCGTTCAAGAATGGTATGCAGAGAAAGGGGTCCAGGTTGTTCCGAAAAACCTTAACCCACCCAACTGCCCCCAGTTCCGCCCTATTGAGAAAAACTGGGCAATCATGAAGAGGAGACTCAAGGCAAAGGGAAAGGTTGTCAAAGACATCAATCAGATGAAGACCTGGTGGAATAAGATAGCCAAAACGATGGACGAAGAAGGTGTGCGCCGCCTAATGAGCCGTGCTACAGGAAAAATTCGAGAATTCCTTCGAAACCGTGACGAATAATTTTATCCGTATTTTTTCTTAAAAGTATGAAGAAAACGCTACATTTGTATAAAAAAAAGATCTTGAATTCAATAATAAATAACTGAAATACAGGCAATTGTTTTTGTTCCAATTCTATCTGAAGCAAGCTTTACGAAGGTAGTTTCATAAACAATACAATTCAGTTTCATTGCAGAAAACAACGCAAAAACAATAAACAACAAATGATATATGGGCATTGTTGTTTCATCACATAATATCTCGTGATCCTTCGTAAAGCTCGATTCAAAGTAAATCTGGACGCACGGTTTATTACACCACCGCGTCCCTGGTGGTTGAAACAAAACACATTTGACAGGCATTTGTTGATGCTTCATTGACGCAGAAAGTGGTGGGAAGTTTCACTCGATTGATCGACGCATCTCGAAGCTACGGATCATGGAGCGTGAGAAAAGAAAATTGATTGTGCACAAACATCTAGATAATCCTTCGTGGTCTGCCTCAAAAATAGCAAAAGCGTTAAAATTCCCAAAGTCAACTGGGTGTCTTGTAATCAAACGTTACAAGGATACTCTAATTGTGGATAGAGCACAACGTATCTATCATTAATGTGGCACTAGGGACAAAGAGCTGAGGAGAAATGTGTTGAGGTACGAGAAAGGCAACCCAGGTGTCTCCGTGATTTGGCAAAGAAATACAATTCTAAATTTGTGCTTAAGATCCGTTCAAGAGAAGGATATTAGGCTTATTGTGCCAGTAAACATCCGAATCGCTCCCTGAGATACAATTTAGTGGCCAAAAAGCGAGCACGGTTACTATACGAACGACTTTTGACGGAATTTGATGGTTGTATTTGAATTGATGACGAAACATATGTCAAAATGAATTACCGGACGAAAATTTTTCATGGCAACTGGTCGTGGGGATGTCCTTTCCAGGTATAAATTAGTTTTTGCTGATAAGTTTGCTGGGAAAGTAATGATTTGGCAAGAAATCTGCAGTTGTGGCTTTAAAACCAAGGTTTCCATCACATCTCACACAATGACGTTGAAGATGAGATCGAAATTCTCACTCAGCTGGTTGAAAACCATGCTCTCTCTCAAGCAGGTTGTTGATGAGTAGCGAACCGTACACATTTTCATCTCTCCTTTTTCGCCGATAATGCATTATCCTCTCTTTTGCATATGCGAAAATATCTCTCTCCAAAATTCAACGAAAATATTTTCTCATGTCACATTTTTCACTGAAAATGCTACCTAGATCGTATACGAGGGGCAAAGCTCGAAAATAAGACCAAGCCGGTGCACAGTGGTACCGCCATGCACAATCATTATAGAATTATAATGTCAGAATAAAACAAGCATGAAGACTGGTGCATTTTCAGGTGTCAAAAAGTAAGTGAAAAATAATTATCGGCATCTAGGATTCACTGAAAAAGAAACGATTTCTCAGCTACTCTTGCTCTCCGAAAATTATAAATCGTCGTTGCTTTTCTCGCGAAAACTGTTGTGAGCGTATAATAGTCTCTCGTTTCTCACATTCTCATCTGTTTCTCCAAGCGGGTGAAAAAAGACGTTTCTTTTCTCGAGTAGGCGAAAATTTCGGTCTCTGGTTTACGTTAAAGATTGTCTGAAGAAGCGGATATTACCTTTCATTCGGCAACACAAGATGCAACGTTATGTTTTGGCCGGATCTAACCAGCTGCCACAACTCTAAGGAGGTACTAGAATTATATGCTGCATACAATGTTAATTTCGTTGCCAAAGAAATTAATCCTCCGAATTGCCCCGAGTTTAGATAAATCGGAAAATATTGGGCAATTGTCAAGGGAAAATTTTGAGGATGCGGTAAAGAAGTGACAAATGCACGAAAAATGCGTTTAAAGTGGAATAAGTTCGCCGGTACAATGTCACCAGCGACTATGCACTTCATTAAGGCATCGATCACAAGTAAAGTGCGACAGTTCGTTCGAAACGAAGGTATGTAATAACTTGTTATATATTGCTGAATAAATACCATTTTGTTTAACGCATTGATCAACCGTGTATGTTGTTTAATTCTTGAGTTATAATCACTACAAATTTACTTAGAATCGGGCTTTATATAAGAGTTACTTCCTTCAGCAAAGTTGTTCAGTAGATCACTGCCTTCAGAATGGTAAGCTTAAAAGCTCAGAACTATCTCACTACGCAGCGCTAGCGTGCATGTATACTTACTTTATAACCTGAATCTCGAGACAGTGGGTGTTGGACATATAGCAAGAGAACTTCAGGGAAGTTCTGCAGAGAACTTCAGGGATATTCTGCAGAGAACTTCAGTGGTGTTTTGTAGAGAACTTCAGGGAAGTTCTGCAGAGAACTTCAGAGAAATTCGGTAGAGAGCTTCAGGGAAGCTCTGCAGAGAATTTCAGGGATATTCTGCAGAGAACGTCAGGGAAGTTCTGCTGGGAGCTTCAAGAAAATTCTGCAAAGAACTTCAGGGTAGTCCTGCAGAGAACTTCAGGGTAATTCTACAAAGAACTTTAAGATATTCTGAACAGAACCTCAAGGAAATTCTTCAGAGAACTTTAGGTAAGTTGTGCAGAGAACTTCAGGGAAATTCAGCAGAAAGCTTCATGGATATTCTGCAGAAAACTTCAGGGAAATCCTGAAGAAAACTTTAGGAATGTTGTGCAGGGAACTTCAGGAAAATTCTACCGAGAACTTTAGAAAAGTTGGGCAGAGAACTTCAAAAAATTCTACAGAGATCTCTAGAATGTTCTGCAGAGAACTTGAGGGAAATTCTGCAGAGAACGTCAGGTATATTCCACCGAAAATTTCAGGGAAGTTCTGCTGAGAATTTTAGGAAGGTTCTGCAGAGAAATTCAGGGAAATTCTGCAAAGTATTTTCGGGAAGTTTCGCAGAGAAATTGAGGGAAAGTTTGCGGAGAACTTCAGTGGAATTCTGCAGAGGACATCAAGAAAATGCTGCAGAGATCTGCAGGGAAATTCAGAAGAGAATTTTAGCGAAGTTCTGCAAGAAACTTCAGAGAAATTCTGCAGGGAGCTTTTGGAATGTTCTACTGAGAAGTTCAAAGTAGCTCTGCAGAGAACTTCAGGGATATTTTGCAGAGGACTTTAGGGAAATTCTGCAAATAATTTCAGGAATGTTCTGCAGAGAACTTCAAGGAAAGTCTGCAGAGAGCTTTGAGGAAATTTTGAAAAAGACTCCAGGGAAGTTCTGCAGAGAACTTCAGGGACATTCTACAGAAGACTTCAGGGAAATTTTTCTGTGAATTTCAGCGAAGTACTGTAGAGATCTTCAGGGATATTCTGCAGAGAACTTCAAGGATATTCTGAAGTGAGCTTCAGGTAAGTGCTGCAGAAGGTTTCAGGGATGCTCTGGAGAGAACCTCAGGGAAATTCTGCAGAGAGCTTTAGGGTAGTTCTTCAGAGAATTTCAGTGAATTTCTGCAGATAACTTAAGGGAAACTCTGTGGAGAACTTCAGGGAAGTTCTATATTTTGTAGAGAACTTTAGAGAAATTTAGGGAAATTCTGCAAAGAACTTCCGGAAAATGTTGCAGAGAACTTATGGGAAAATCTGCAGAGACCTTCAGGAAAGTTTTTTAGAGAGTTTCAAAGTAGTTCTGCAGTGAGCTTCAGGGATATTCTGTAGAGAGCTTAAGAGAAATTTTGCAAACAACATCATGAGAGTTTTGCGGAGAACTTCAAAGATATTCTTCAGAGGACGTCAGGAAAATTTTGCTGAGAATTTCTTGAAAGTTCTGCAGAGAACTTCAGGGATATTCTTCTGAGGACGTCAGGAAAATTTTGCTGAGAATTTCCTGAAAGTTCTGCAGAGAACTTCAGGGATATTCTTCTGAGAACTTCAGGGAAATTTCCAGAGAATTTCAGAAAAGTTTGACAGAGGATTTCAAGGAAGTTCTGCAGAGAATTTCAGGGAAATTCTGCACAAAACTTTAGAGAAATTCTGCAGAGAACTTTCAGAGTAACTGAAAATGAGAAGATAAATTAATATTTTCTATTTAATTCCAACTACCTTTATGCTTATCTTGACAGATACACGTATTTCATCTTCAATATGCAGACCTCTTCAGTGTCGTGTACTAATAACTTGACTGTAGTACAAGACACTGCAGGAGTCTGCACATTGTAGACGAAGTACGCGAATCGGTCAAGATAAGCAGAAAGGTAGTTGGAATTAAATAGAAAATACTAATTTATCTTCTTATTTCTAGTAACAGGTATTCCACTAAACAGCTCACACTTTCTAGGATTCACCTCAGAGTAGATCTGGTGAGAACTTCAGGCAAGTTTTCCCCAAAACTTTGGGTATGTCGTTCAGAGAATGTCATGGAAGGTCTTCAGAAAACTTCAGGGAAGTTTTTCTGGGAAGCTAATGAAAATTCTGCATAGAATTCCAGGCAAGTTTTTAAGAGAAAATCGGAGAAGTTCTGCAGATAACTTCAGCGAAGTTCTGTAGTGAGCTTTGGGGTAAGCTCAGGGGTAGCTTTGGGGTAGCTCAGGTAGCTTCAGGGATATTCTGAAGAGAACTTCAGGGAAGTTCTGCAGAGAACTTCAGGGAAGTTCTGCAGAGAACTTCAGGGAAGTTCTGCAGAGAAATTCAGGGAGGTTCTGCAGAGAACTCCAGGTAATTTCTGCATAGAGAATCAGGAATATCCTGCAGAGAACTTCAGGGAAATTCTGCAGAGAATTTTGGGAAAATTCTGAAGGGAACTTAAGGGAAAATCTGCAGAAACTTCCTTAAGAGAACTTTATGGAAGTTCTTCAGAAAACTTCATGGAAGTTTTGCAGAGAACTGCATGGAAGTTCTACAGAGAACTGCATTGAAGTTCTAAAAAGCTAATAGAAGTTCTGCGGAAAACTTCAAGAAAGTTTGGGAGAGGATTTCAGGGAAGTTCTGCAGAGAATTTCAGGGAAGTTCTTTGGAGAGTTTATGGAACATTCTGCTGAGAACCTCAGAGTAATATTGCAATAATATTTCAGGAAACTTCGTGGAAATTTTGCAGAGAACTGTATGAAAGTTCTGCAGAGACCTTCATGGAAGTTCTTCTTAGTAGTTAAAGGAAATTATGCAGAGAACATCAGGGAAGTTCCGCAGAGAACTTTAGCAAAGTTTTGCAGGGAACTTCCGGAAAGTTCTGCAAAGATCTTCAGGGAAAATCTGCAGAGAATTTCAGGAAAGTTCTGCAGAGAACTTCAAAGAAATTCTACAGTGAGCTTCAGTGACCTTATGTAGAGAGCTTCAGAGTTTTGCAGAACACTTCAGGGAAATTCTGCAAAGAACTTCAGGGAGGTTTTTCACAAAACTTCATGTTAGTCCTTCAGAGAACTTCATGGAAGGTCTTCAGAAAACTTCATGGAAGTATTGCAGAGAACTGCACGGACGTTCTGCAGAGCACCTAAGGTACGTTCTGAAAAGTAAATGAAAGTTCTGAGAAGTTAATGGAAGTTCTGCAGAGTACTTCAGGGAAATTCTGCAGCGAACTTCACGGACATTCTTCAGAGAACTTTAAAGAAATTCTGCAGAAAACTTCAGGGAAGTTCTGCAGAGAACTTCAGGGAAATTTTGAAGAGAGCTACAGGAATATTCTACAGTGAATATCAGAGAAATTCTTCAGAGAGCTTCAGGGAAATTATGCTGAGAACTTCAGGGAAGTTCTGCAGAAAACTTTAGGGAAATTCTGCAGCGAACTTCAAGGAATATATGCAGAGAGCTTAAGAATTATTCTTCAGAGAGCTTTAGAGAAGTTCTGCATAGAACTTCAGGAACGTTATGCAGAGAGCTTCAGGGAAATTCTGCAGAGAATTTCAAGGAAGTTCTTCAGATATTCTCAGGGAAATTCTACAGAGAACTTTAAGAAAGTTGTACAGAGAACTTCAAATAAATTCTGCAGAGATCTTCAGGGATATTCCACAGAGAGCTTCAGGGAAGTTCTACAGAGAACTTCGGAGAAATTTTTCAGAGAACCTCAGGGAATTTCTGCAGAGAACTTCATGGAAGTTTTTCAGATAACTTGATGGATGCTTTGCAATGAAATGCAAGGGAGCTTTAAATAGAACTTAAGGAATGTTCTGAGATGTTAATGGATGTTCTGCGGAGAACTTCAGGAAAGTTCTGATAAGTTAATGGATGTACTGCAAAGAACTTCAGGGAAGTTCTGCAGAGAACTACAGGAAAATTCTGCAGAGAATTCCAGGGAAATTATGCAGAGAATTTTATGTAAGTTCGGCAGACAACTTCAGAGAATTTCTGCAGAGAACTTTAGGGAAATTCTACAGAGAACTTTAGGAAACTTGTGCACAAAACTTCTGTTAAATTCTGCATAGAATCTCAGCGATATTTTGTAGAGAACTTCAGGGATATTTCTTCAAGAATTTCAGGGATATTTTGTAGAGAATTTCATGAAAGTTCTGCAAAAAGCTTTAAAGAATTTTGCTGAAAATTTAGGGTGATTCTGCAGAGAACTTTAGGAAAATTTGGCAGAGAACTTCAGGGAAGTTCTGCAGAGAACTTCAGGAGAGATGGATAAATTCAAGTTTCCATCTAAAACAGTTGAAACTCCCACCAGAAATATTTTGTTATTTGTTTTGAATTAATGTTGAGAATATATTCAAAACTCCGCATCTTAAAAATTATTTTCCATTTGAATGCGTTTTATATGCCGTAGATATGTTTCGAAAAAAGTACTTCAACTGACCTGATGATCAAAAAATGTCTATCCATTTGTGATTGAAAATCATTTGTTTTTTCTAGGGTGTATTTATTTACAGATAATATTTACAAAATATTAATTGAATTTTCTTATAGTTGATTACCTTCTAGATGAGGTTCCAAGGATGTTGATCATTAAATGTAATCTCCCATCATGGCTGCATGGCATGGCTTGTTGGTTATATCTTCAAATAGTTTGATATCTGGGTTCTCCATGGTCCTTCAAGGAGTTGAAGTTGTTTTGGATAGTTAACTCACATACGAACAGAATATCTCTTACGTGATTGACAAGGCATCCCAAATGCTTGGGTTCATTTTCCAGATGGCGAAAAATTTCACGGATATCTTCTGTTTGAAATCGTTCTATTGCTCCCTCGTTCGGTCTGTGATAGAATACTGCTGCCCTGTTTGGAATCCCATAAGAATAGTTAATCCACTTTGCGCGGCCTTCAAAGTGTCTTCAACCGTGTTGAGTCTTCATTTGATTGGCGAGGTTCTGCGTCGAAAATTCAACGTATTATTTTTAAGAATAAGGATCTTTATTTGGCCATTCGTTTCTTTTGTGATTACCTTTGTAATTGTTGCCACTGTGACTATTGATATTTTTGTAATTTTACCAACCCATCATTAGGGCTCAACTCAGTCTGTTAATGTAGAACCAAATAAACAACTATTGAAGAATGATTGGATCTACTGATTCATTTTTATATACAAAAATGACGATGCGTTTAAATGAATTTTCCGCTCTGTATAATTAATGATTATAGGATACCATCCTTGCTGTTTTTTTTCTTAGCATCAAGCTTAAAGGTTAAGGTCATCTAAAAATTTCCTAGACTAATCTAGTGTTTTATCATAAATAGAAACATACAATATGTAAATTTCGAACGAATATCAACACCGCCCAGGAAGTCTTATCTAGCAGTGCATCTCGTCCAGATATATCCAAACACAGTAATTACCAAAAGTGGTTGAATGATTTGCGAAACCACAATAATAATCTCCGCTATCGATCTATCCACCGCTGACTGACCGACATGACCAATCAACGACGATCGTTCAACCGCTAGAAACCGAACGCACGATACATAAATCACCTGCTGAACCACCATTGATAACGCATTTTACCCACCGAAAGCCACCCAGCTCAGAATTAATTCCGAGCATAAGTGTCGCGTGAAGGTCCCTACCAGGGTTTCACGTTGATGACACAGTAGTGTCACCCACGGAGCGCCAATCAGCTTACATAACGGCGTTCGAGAAATAATCCACATAAACGCACTTGCCCAACCGGTAGCAATCCATACAAACTGAACCGAACGAACAAACCAACGGTATAATCGATGGCCGATTGGCGCTGTCTGGGACGATTGCCTGCCTGGGACACTGCAAGAGGACGCACCCAATCGGCTCGGTGGCATATTCCAGGGGGGGAAGGGGCGGCGCACATAGGCGCATGTGACATTGAGATGACTACAACCAGGTCGGACATTCCAAGTGCAAGTTCTGCAACGCAGTAACAGTTAAGCTCGGCTTGTCGGAATGAATGTTTGAAAAATAAACTTAAGCTGATTTGTCTTGGGAGCGGAAAATGATGAATTGAATTCATTTGCAAACGGGTTGCGGATGACTCGTACATTTGGAAAAATTAAAAAACCAGAAATCAGAGTGATTTGCACAAAACGAAACGCCATTTGCCCCTGATCTTGGTGAGTGTTCAGAGTTGTTGTCAGTTTAGGGCTGCTGTTCCATTCCGATATTGCTGGATCCATTGCAATTTTCGGGTCGCCGATGGTCTATTCGCATACCCTGAATGCTCTATAAATATTGAATCTCGTTCGACGATCTGACGCTGTCTTCAACGCGAATGCAAATGACTGGTTTTTTGCTGCTGAAACTGGCACTTAGAAACGCACAAATCTCGGTGATGTTACCATTAGCCGGGACTGCTGGACCCCAAAAATTGCGGGCCCTCGCTCTCACCATTTCTCCGACTGGGTCCGATCTTCGGCTGATCCATCATAGATTGGCACTTGGCATGATCGGAAAGATGAAAAAACGGAGATGAATCGTGATTGGCGATGATGATGGTTACCCTAGATGCGTCTATAGGTCGTTCCTTTCTTTCCATCTATTATTTTGACTCGGCGACGCTTGATGGATGCTTGCCTTCCCCTTTGGACCTAGTGTGTGTGTACGAAAAATTCCCGCCAAATTACATGGTGTGAAGCGGCCCAAGCAAACAATTATCTGCTTGCTGGATCGTTAATTAAATAATTAATACGAGCCCCCACTTAAATTGAAGGAAATCCGAGAGCCCATCGCGGAGTGCATATGCATGTGTAAGGAATCGCCGAGATGGCCGGGAAAAAGTCGTTAATGGACTGAAGAAAGGGAAATTTGGCGAGCATATTGTTTTGAATGATTTACTCTTTCATTGCTGTGCAAGGTTGGGCTCCCTGTGTTCGGAGGGACCACAATTTTTCGAAGTATAATGTGTAGATTTAATTATAAGCTTTTAGCTTTCATTTTAAGACGAAAGTAACCTTATTGGGGAAGGTCAATGAAAATTGTCGAATTATTTCTGCTTCGAAGGGGGGAAACTCCGTCGAGACCCTAAATTTCCTTTGCCCCGAATATAATCACCTGCTGGTGGTGTATAAGGGAAGGGAAAGTGCTAACTGGATCTTTACAAGTTGTTACTCCGTTGTCTGAAATTCTCTTTTCAGGTGCTGGCATCTGTCAAGATCTCCAAGATTGATTGTTCGGAAATATGAAACCACTCACCACTATGCGAGATTCAGTAGGCTATGAGTATTGTAGCAAAACAGTCCATGATTCAGAATGACGAGTAAACAAATACATTGAAAAGTCGTGTGTTTTAAGAAACAAGTTCTCTATTTTAATAACATTTGCATCCGAAATATGGTCATCTATAAAAACGCCCAGTACCAGTAGTCACTTTTGGTGTCGTCGACATTACCATTATCGAAATCTTTAAAGTTAAATTTGGCGGCGTTGTCGAAGGTTTGGCGCCGATTTCTGTCTCGCTGTGGCAAGTTTTCCATCACATTTTGTGATCTTTTCTTCGGGATCTTTTGTCCATCCTCAATCGTTCGTTTCGATAGGTTGTCCATCTAATTAGTTTAAAATTTATAAAAGGTGTTATTCATCAACAGAAAAAATAGAATTAGTTACCTGCTCTACCGAACTATCGCCAGCAAATGCATCAGTCGCGATCAGAACGACAACTAACGATATCAACGCTAGTTTCATGTTTTGACCTATTGAATCTTTGGAATCGGTTAGAAAATTTATATTTATACTATCGCTATCAGCAGAAATAGCTTTTTTTCAACCGCGCTTTACAGTCATTACAATGTTTGTGAAATATATTAAGTGTGACAAATGAAGGCTACGATCCACAAATGACATTTTCTGTAACCGTACAATGGGGTAACATTGTTCATTTTGCGGTTGCGTTTCTAGTTGATGTGTTAACATTTTACGTGAAAGAGATCATCAATAGTATCAATGGATCACACTCCCGTTTCATTCCACTCAAATTTAAGTACAATTGTATAACATCTCTTTTTCTCTACGGAAATGTTACTCAATTTTCGTAAAAAGTGGATCTACTCAATTTTGTGAGTAGAATCACTTTTTACGAAAATTGGTAACATTTCCGTGAGAGAAAAAGGGATAGTATACAATTGTACTCAAAAATTGAGTAACATGAAACTGGAGTGCACGTAACTCCATACAACGATTTACGGTGTTTCTGAGCACGAGTGACCGCTCGAGTTTGCTACTTCATTATTGCCAGATTATAGGCAAACAAAGAACCAATTGCTAAATTAATTAACTTTCATTTAAAGCCTGTCAACGTTAAACTTTGACACCAAAATAATGGCAACAAAAAAATGTTTATTATAATTCACCAAAATCGATTGTTTATTTCTACAATAATGTAGTTATATCTACATTAGTAACAGTTGATTAATATGCTTATGAATTATTTTATTGCGGTATAAAATCGGGGTATCTGTAATGGGTTTAGAGGTTTTTTTCAACTGACTATCTGGCTCTTGTATTTTAGTTATATATGATGCTCACAATCCGACAAAAAAGGTTCTAAGATCAACCTACTATCGTTCGTGCGATCGTTGGGTAGGTGATAAAGAAATCTTATCTTATCATCGGGTTGGTAAAACAGCCAGAGAAACCATGCTCAGAGATTGTCGATTTCATTGTCGGGCGAGAACGAAAAAAAAGCATTAACTCTATATTGCACAGACGTAGTAGGCGGTAAGTACGCTAGTAAATAGGGTGAGGTTGCCACGTCCCTGTTTGGATCAATTTTTTTGGTAGATGCAACAATTTGAACAGAATAGTGCAAAGTGCGTTGTATAGCGCCGTATGACCGTCTTTAGGTGAACGGGAGAAAAATTCATCGTCGTGGGACTCTTTCCGGGTTTCAAGTGGATAACAACCCAAAAAAATTGAATGTAACATAAATCAGTGGTTCTTTTTATCGTAGTGCATTTGAAAGTTCTTTGTAAACTGAATTTATTTGCCGTAAAAATACGAAATACGATGATGAGAAATCAATCACTGTAGTTACGCCCTTATGACACACACTGATAAATATCAAATATTTTTTTTAGTTATGACACTCATTTCCCGCTGTAGTTGAGTGCTTACACATCTTTGGGCACTTTCATAACTTGTTCGGGGCTGATTCGAACTCGAGGATTCAAACTCGTGACTTTGGCGTGAGCGGTATGGAAGATTAGCATGATTAGGTTTTGATTCTTACCGAAATTAAGGTTTTGGTAGTAAAACCTAAACGCCTAAAGTATCGGTTTACATAATTTAGTGACAGATTATTTGATTTTTCTTATTTTTTTTGAATATTCGAGTGGATTTACAAATGTTATTGTAATTTTAACCCAAATTTGGTTTAAATTTCTATCATGGGGCTGCATGCAATTTCAGTAAAAAGTACTGTTTAAACAATGAGTAATTGTTATTGTTTTTCCCTTCTCTCCACTACTACCGATTTTTTGGTAATAGATGTTTACCAATAATTTCCGTATGTGCACTTTTGTGTGGTTTCCGGTATTTTTTTACCGACTTCTCCCTATTCTTGTTTTAGTGTGTACACCACTAGATATATGCACGTTGAGCGAGATAAGGCGCTATAACCTTGGCAATTATTGCCAGGCTTTTGGTTCAAATGCCAAAAAGTTCATCCACAGGCAAAAGAAGCATAAACCAACCTTTCTAGCATCTATGCTCCCAACGATAAAGCAGGCAATTATCACACCGTTTAACTCTACATGGAAGCGTTTGGTACGGGAGGTCCACGCTTTCTTCCTTCCGCATCCAGAGTAGTGAGAGCGTTTCTAGACCTTTCTGGAATCGCTCTATTTCTTGAGATCCTCTCTGCCCGGCACATACTACGCAGTTGGCCTGGCCGATTGACCAGAAAAATGATGTGTCTAAGCAAGTTCATCGTTTCCAGGATGCCTTCAAGAATTAGCTGCGTTAGTGTGAGATTAGATTAGATTAGTACACCACTAGAGATATGCACGCTAAGATGAGAAGACCTCAAATATGGAATTTAATTTACCTTAAATTTGGTATTGTTGGCAATACCCAAAATATCGGTAAAATTCGATAATAATAAAAAGTACTTTTTACTGATATTTGGGTAATCTTCAATTTTCAATATTGGATGTTATTATTAACCCAAAATTAAATAAATTTTTCGTCACTGAGGCATCGCGGGCACCATATTTTTCCAAGCACCTGCGCCAGTTGATGATGCTGCCAATTGGTCCTGCTCTTCGTCATCGGAAGATGCTGCTTGTTCTTGTATTCTCCGAGAGACGTTCCGACCACAACAACGCGGACTCGACCGTCCGATCCAGTGATGGTCTGATCTTTGTTATCTTGCTTCAGCTGAACGGGTTGACCCTTTCGAACATCCACGGATAGGCGCTTCCACTCTGCTACCTTGATGCAACTGGCTTACGTAATCCCGCGGCTAGGCAACGCCAGAGATCCTGGACCGAACGTTGCGAGTCCTGGAAGTGGGTGAGCTGATTAGAGGACAGGTGAAGAAGATTCGGCTCGGTAATGGAAACAAAAGGCTCCCCAATCAAGGAATGCCCTGGAGTCAGAGCAGAAAGGTCAGCTGGAGAATCAGGAAATAGGAACGAGTGTGTAGGAGTTTAGGATAAACCAATCTGAGCTACGACTGTTAGATGTTGGTCCATAGAGAAAGCCTTTTGTCCCATGATCCGACGAAAGTCATACTTAAAAGATTGCACTCCGGCCTCCCAGATGCCTCCAAAATGCGGAGAACGAGCTGGGATAAATCAAAAAAGATGCCATTTCCCGAGCAGTACTCGCCCCACTCCTTGATTTTCATTGCTGTTGAACTCTTTCGTAGCTTGCGCAGCTCGCGATCTGCTGCGACAAATATGGTCACGTTATCGCGGCCACGATAAGTTACAAAACGCTTGACGGCGTTGATACACGTGATGGTCGACAGGTCAGGGACGATCTCGAGGTGCACGGCCTTCACCACCATACAAACGAATAACGCGACTTAAACTTTAACCAACGAACCTTACCTATTCAGTAATCAATCCCAGAATACGTAAAAGCTCGGGCTGGCCTGAGGCGAACTGATGGAAGAGGTGTCATGATTTGGTGTACTGGTGCAGTGCTGCACCAGAAACATGTGACGCATTGGTCGTACGCCAAGTCTAGGAGGACCCCGGAGTGGACAAAATCGTGGACGAATTGTGGCGAGTAACAGCGAAGGTCCACCATGGAGTGTCTGTCAGATTAATGGACCTGACAATCAATCAGCTAAAGTTATGGCTAGCTGAAGCAGAATTGGATGACGAGTGTCGAACGGTGCATTTATCTTCTTTTTCCGTCCGTCAATCCGAAGAAGACCAAACTTATCCATGAAGATGTTCAAATTCTTGAGTGAAGATTTGTCGCGATTTTGACAGGGTTCTCAGAATCATTTTGGCGGTACAAGCGAACTTCCATTGAGAATTGCTTGCGCTGTGCCCATCGCACCATCGATTTCAAAGCGTTATTTGGTGACAGTTGAGACAGGGCACGTTGAGTCCTTGAAAGTTTGCAGCTATTTCGAAATCGGAAACAGTATGCGATAAGGTTAGTTAACTCGGAGAACTCGCTACGATGATTGTGTTTTCTAGTGACAAATGGGGAGAAACCACAGGGCGTTTCTCCTCCTCCGATTCTGACCTAGGAGGCATCATAACAGCACACCTCTGGCCACCCCTCTACGGGGGATGTGAGAAATGCAGGACGATGCCACCACAGGTTGTCGTGAAGTATCGGGCTTGCAAGCATTCCTCGGGAGATACGGTCAGCAGGGTTTAGATCGGTAGGTATGTGCCTCCATTGCGTATCTTTCGTCAAGCGTTGGA
>JASCZW010000476.1:0-170847 GCA_034211315.2 Aedes japonicus
ATACTTCGTTCCGGTTGCATTATTGCTGAGTTATGCATAGTAATTATCAGTCAATTCTAACGTTTAGAATAAGTAACCTTGATCTGAGGTTTCGTAACAATCTTCACTAAGAAAAATTCAGCAATTCTAACGCGTGACAGAGCACACACACACAGAAAAATCGACGCGAATTTCTAGTCAATCAGAAGTCCCACTAATCTGTTGAGTAACGAACTTTTCAGTCTCGGATTCCCCCTTCTCGATTGATGACATGTTTGTACACCTCTTAGGCTTCATGTCAAAATTGGATTCCGTCACGCTCAAAAATCTATGTTTCTCATAGTGTAGTCTCTCTCCCATTCCCGGGTGGCCCCTTACATCATCGCAAGGAATACTTTAACGCAATTGCACAAATGAATTTTCTCCATTACGGATGCTAATGGTGCTGCTCGGCAGTGCAACTGCTCGGAATTATCGACAGCCTCCCCGTCACTCGCCGCACTCTTCCAGACGCGGGACATACGAGACGCTAAACGCTGGCTGGGATCGTATGACGGCGGTCGCGACACCTACAATGTGCACTTACGGTGACGACTTGGGCTAAGTGTGTAAAACCGGGCGACTCGATTAGTGCTATGCAAATATGACTGAAAGCGACACGTGCCAGTTGCCGCATCAGTTCCGTCTCAGAGCCCGCGCGCGCATCTGCACCGGAGCGACGGACGCGACTCGCCTAAATGACCAATTGGCTCGCTCGCACTGCTGGCTGGAAGCTCTACGAACAACATGCGCGTCGTCTGAGTCGTCTGGCATCAGCCGTTCAGCACCCATCCGTCCGCCGAGGCGAGATAACTAACGTTTCAAATTTGTGCACATTTTAGCTAATAAATAGCTACATTCTCCACTTCTCACGCTGGAAGGATGATGCGGTCCCGGCGGGGGTATGTTAAAGCCGAGCGTGACGTTCTGCAGTCTGGTCAGCACAACCGGATCAATCAATAATTTTGTTTGTATAACGGTGTGGATTTGCGAATAAGGGTCTGAGAATCGCCACGCAGCCGAGCATTCTAATATTCTTGGAAGTGGTTTGCGAATCTGTTGATCCGGGCTAAGCCATTGCGAACTGCGTATGTACCATGCTCCATTTTGGCCTGGTGTTCAGAAAGCAATTATCGTTTATTATTAATCACTTGGACGTGGAGCCGCAGGAACCAGTTCCGAGAGTTCATCAGAGAACTTCGTGGGACATTAAATTGCATTCCATTACAACTAAGTCCAACAGCACCAGCAGCAGTGGCAAAGTCGACTAATCAGACATTGGTCATCTTCGGGGCCGCGCGAAATGTCCAGAGCGTCGGAAAAGTAGTCATTGATTGATGGGGCAAGCCAAGGCATAGCACCAGAAGTTGTGCGCTTGCAACTAAGTCCTAGCCTATAAGCGATTGCCCCCGCGGCCTGATGTTGCTGGTGCTGAGTCTCATGCCGGAGGGCTTCTCCGCGTAAACAGTTTAACTTTTTTGTTGTGCGTTTTGGAGTGGGCAAATGTGAGGCAGACATTACTTCAAAACGCAACTCACTCAGCTGAAAGTCCTGCTGCTGCTGTCGTCCTCTGAACAAGATGTAATGCAAAATGAATGTAATTTTCCAATGATAAATGTTCCGTTTGCTTCTTTCGTTAGCACAACCTCGGTGTGAGTCGCGATGAGAGGCCTGGGAGGGTGAAGCAGATCACCACTTGTTTGATGCACTCCAAGTGCGCATGGTATTGCAGTGTTCCTGAGCGCACTAAACTCACGTGCTTGTTATGTACATTATTTTAAGGAAACCTCTGCGAGATAATCAATCAACGTATTGTGATTGGAACGTTCAATGCAAAGTGACGTTGTAATCAATCATGCAAAACTTGGTTGCATTAGAGCTGGCAAAAATGGTATACAAAATATGTTGGCCGGGTAGTCTTTAGAGATGATCTGAACTCTAACAGGGGAACTCAAGGCTGCCAAGTATCATCAGCATTTCATAAATATGTGTCACCATTGGTAATGGCAGAAATCTCGATGCACGCATTTCTGAAGTTGCTTAAGCATGGGGGCTCTAGGTTTGACTTGGGTGACAACGTTCTAGGCATGGCCTTCTGTGTTATCTATTTGTTTTGGCAACTGATGTACAGTTTTACTTTTTTGTAGATTTTGACCCGGCTAGTTTGTTAAATTTCAAATTTCGGAAAAAGATACAAAAAAGGCGTGCTCAACTTAGTCTATAGAAATATTAGAACCTTGGCACTTCAACATAAAAGAACAGCAGATATTGCAAAGAAGAGAAAATATAGGGTATATGATCATGGTTTGAACCAAATAAAAGAGAAACCTTACACATGAATGATTTCTTAGAGTTCAAAGTAATTTATGCAAAACCAGGAATGCTGTCCCGTTGCAATGACTGAAAACTAATTGAAAAACCCGCATTAATCCACCGATGGTGAGACTGAACCCTTCTTACGTTTGACCAGAATTACAAACTCAAATGTGGGCAATATTGTACTGGATACATATTTTCATCAGAAATTCCAAGAAGATTCAGAAATATTTAATATGCCATACATTCAGTTGATAAAATGAACTATTTGTCAATGCTTAACGTATTGTTCAGGATTGAACAAAAATTAAAATATTACCATTATTAATCTTTAATGACCTGTTTATGTTATTTATATAGAAGAGGAAATTACATAAATATTAGAAATTGCATACAATTAGTCCATAGAATGCATTATTAGACTATCCTAAGTATCAATTTCGATTATCGATATGGATTCAAGATGCTTAATAAGTACATATTCGTTGAAAATAGTAATTGGAGACTTTGTGTAATTTTCGAATATACTCGTTGCAGTTCAAAACCAGACCACTCGAGCCAATCGATGCTGCTCTAATTCTATACAGTCGCATAGTGTGGCTAGTCCGCTGTATGTGCTATACAACGCTCCAGATGCGACACAATAGAATGCAAGCGGCATCGATTGGTGTGATTAGTCTTGTTCGGTTTTGCACTGCAACGAGTAAATTGTCATCTCACAATTATG
The DNA here is from genome assembly GCA_034211315.2 of Aedes japonicus. Classification (NCBI taxonomy): domain Eukaryota; kingdom Metazoa; phylum Arthropoda; class Insecta; order Diptera; family Culicidae; genus Aedes; species Aedes japonicus. The sequence continues at coordinate 3,062 of JASCZW010000476.1, forward strand.
TGCTCTCAGGTATTGTTTTGGTCATATCTCCATGAAGGATTATCAATCATAATGAAATTTTGACCAGTTATTTGGAAATATCATAGCTTTGATTTGGCATCAACAAAACTAAAATCGGTACACAAATAGCTCAGTATGTAATCGGAGACTAAACTGTTTGATTACTATTATAATAGGCCTTCAAGTACTGTTTCGTTCATATCTTCGTAACAGAAATGTCCGAATGAAAAAGAAATCAATAGCGTTCTATGGGAATGTTGTAGCTTCCATTTGCCGTCAACAGAACTGAAATCAGTTCACAGATGGCTGAGAAACCGATGTGACATTATTTGTAACGCACACACACATACACACACACATACACACACACACACACATACATACACACAGACATGTGCTCAGTTCGTCGAGCTGAGTCAGATAGTATATGACACTCGGCCCTGTGGGCCTCGGATAAAAAGTCGAGTTTTCAAGCGATCTTAATACCCTTCTATTGATGTAAGAAGGGTAAAAAGCAATAGCTTGGAAACACAAAGAAGACGATGGTAGTTACTTGACCGCTCGTCTTCTCTCTACGTTTTGCCCTACTGACAAAACATTATACATTTTTCCTTTTGAAATTTTGGTACTGCAATGGGTTACCTCAAATTAATTATAATAATCCGTCCACTATATCTCAAAACATTGAAATTGGTTGAGTGGATTGGAGATAATAGAATCATTGGGTTTAGGGCCAAGTCTCCCTCAGGTGGTGCTAAATCGATGAACTTGGATATCAATAGAAGCAAAATCGTCAGAAGGCTTGAAATACAACAACGGAAATTTATTTTTGCCAGGATCCTCATGCGTAGTTTTGGATGCATCCGCTTGGATTGTTCTTTGTGTTGGATTGTGCAGGGATTGTTGAAAAACACAGAGTAGTGCAAAATAGGCAAGTGCTTCAGCCAATTTCAAGTGTGAGTCTCTTGTTTCAGAAGAGCGCACAAAACGAAAGTGCGAGAGATTTTGTAGCAGCACGAAACACAGATAGCCGCACATGCACTACTCTTTCAGAGATAATGAGTAATGCACATTGCTCTACTCAGTGCTCTACTCACTGCTTTACTCTGTGTTTTGGCTCATGCTTTGGTAAATGGTAGCAAAATGAAAAGTTTTGATGCTGGTAACAAAAAGGCATTGTATGGGTTCATAGAGGGAAAATTTTATTCAAATCCTTATTCACATACTACTCCGGGCCATGCCGCCGTGTCTGTTTTTTGCACTTGTGTTTGCACAAAGACGTCAAGGGAGAGTGCAGTCGTTAGCACCCAAAGAGACGAGAGCAAATTTAAAATGAGATGAGCGGCTTTTAGCGCACGGCACAACAAGGGCGCACGGGAGTACAGACTACACTTTCACGTCTCTTTGAAATTTAATGTACTGTCTAAGAGATAAGAGATTTGAGTTGCACCTTATCCCTGATTGTGAGACTATTATATAACATACAACTAAATGTATTGTTCTTTAAATTTTATTCTTGGTTCTATGACCTTGGCAAATTATTGCCAGACTTTTGGAACAAATGCAAAAAGTCCACCCACAGGCAAAAGGATCATATACTAATCTTTCTAGCATCTATGCTCTCAACGAAAAATACAAAATAAGACTTGTACGCAACAAAAGCTGGATAGATTAAATTTAGAATAAAACAAATTTACTGTTAACTAGTTCAATCCAATTTCATTTTTCATTCACTTAATTGTACATTATTAGTCATCTTAAAACTAATAACAGTTCCTTCATTAGACTGCATGAAGAAACTACGCACTTTTAAGTTTCTTCCTGCCGATTTAGCTGCATTTCTCCAAGATTTTCGATTTTTTCTATAGTTGTAGCTTGTTGTTTACACGGAGACAAATCCCTTTCTGTTTTTATGAATAAAAAATCATGAAACTAACTCTTATCTGATTTTATGAATTCATATTTCTTATTCATGCTTTCAGGAATAAAATGACCGATGCGAGTCATGAACTTTGGAAGAATTGTTTTGCCGCTAATCTTTAGTTGTGTAATGATCTTCATAAATCAAGGATCTATTCGAGAATAACAATAGTGTAGTGAGTACATCCACCAGGTCCAACTATCGTACTTTACATCCACACTAGGTTCGAATCCCGACGTTCGATTTTTTTTTTTGCATTCAGAGTCGATTTGCCAGATTCATGAATAATGTTTTCAGTATCAGGTATTCAGCTCATGGTTGTAACCCGATCAAATCATGATTTCATTGCGGTGGAAAAATAGTTCATGATATCAGGAATAAGGTTCATGGTGTATATTCATAACACAAAAACACAACATATGCATGAAATCATGACCTGTTTTTCTCATTTGGAAGAACAAATTATTTCCCGTGTATATTGAGAAAGTTCTCTCTTCACGGGAGCCCCATACATCGATAGGTCGCAACTCCGGGCAGTTAGGTGGATTCGCCTCTTTCGGTACAACATGGACTCCATTCGCGTTATACAATTTCAAAACATCTTTGGCGTAGTGACAAGACGCCAAATCAGGCCAGATCAGCGAGGAAGCGTTATTGCTGCGTGGGAATGGTAACAATTGCTTCTTTAGGCATTTTTCACGGTATATTTCATTGTTTACCGTTCTGATAGTGATTAAGCTTTGGCTTGCTCGACCACAGCTGCATTTTGCCTGCCAAACCAAATATTTTATGGGAAACTTGGCCTATTTCTTCGTCCTGAAATGCTCCTCTACGCCGTTCCGTTGCATGGCAGTATAATTAGACATTCCGGGAAATTGCATAAAGTCTTCCGGCACATAAGTTTCATCGTCCATTATAACGCAGGAAAACTTCGTCAAATATTCGCGATACAACTTGCGAGCCTGGGTTTTAGCCGTCACTTTCTTCCCCTTGCCTACCCTGCACTATGTTAGCTTGGTAAAAGATTATGTGCCCGATCGATATACTACCGCTCAAATGCCCTCCGCTCGTTTTCAAATTGTATCTTTCAATTTTAAAGCCTGCCGTTACGCTATCCGGAACTAAAATCTGTATCCACATTAATCCGGACACCTTCAAATCATTGTAACTTTTGAAATACTGCACGTACGAATGAAAAATTTCTATGGTATAGCTGAGAGTCTATAATAAAAAAGACTATGACTGATGTTTACATTTCATGTTTAGTATTCATGATGGCGACGAAAGAAAAACAAGTGGGCGAGCGAATTTTGTACGGGCGTACGGCAAATCCTGACTTGTCAATACGGGACCTTGCAAAAACATTGGATTTGCCTAAATTCACTGTTCACGATGTGCTCAAATCATTTTCGGAACGTTTGACGGTGGAGAGGAAACCGAGAAGTGACAAAAACATTGAACTCGCTGATCCTGTCATGGACCAAAAGGTGAAAAGGATATTAGCTTAGCTTACCTTAGCTTAGCTTGACTGACTGCACGTATCAATGGTTGCTACTCCGTGATTGATCAGAATCAGTGAAATTGCACAATGAATCAACTGAATGGGGCTGGGAGTAACCGACCATTCTCACTGTACACGTTTCAGTGACTCAATATCTTTAATAATCAATAACGGCGCCGGCCACGTCCTTGCAATCAGTTGTGAATAGGGAAGGAAAGTTATGGTGACCTTTGCTTATTAGCAAGATTATACAAGATTCATTCAAAATTGAAAACCGCATGAGCATGGGCATGATTTACCGCCCACGGATTCAATTCCGTTATTGCTGTTTTTGCACAATGAACCAACAGATAATGTTAGGGACTAACATATATCCTGAATGTATAAAAACTGGTGACATTTTGAAGCAATACCGGCGCCGGCCGTGTCCGAATGCTAGTCAAGTAAGGAAAGGAAAGAGGGGTGAGATAGAAACTTGTGAGGACCGGAAGTCACACCATCCTTCCAGGTTGCCAACTCACCATTTGAAGGCCACACAAAACATACATTTCACACACAAAAACTATTCTCAAAAAATGGAAGTTGGACACAAGACATAGGATAAAATGGAAAGAGCTCACCCGGATTTCTAGAAAATTCCGTTGCTGTTGTTTCAACATCGAGCAACCAGAGCAGGTCCTTGTTCTAGAGGAGTTCGCTCCAAGACCATGAACTAAACATCTTCCAGTGACGCGGCTGATTAAGAGCTCCTCCTGCCGCAAGGCTGTATGATTGGAATTCCGTCCCAGCGGGGACACTTTGTTTTTAAACCAGACGAAAACACGACTCGTGTTCAACTATTTGGTGACCGAATGATCATGAGAATGAAAAACTTAACACTTATCATTAAATTCTACTATCAAATTTTCTCGAGAAAAAAAACAGCAGCGAAACATAAACACTTCCAAAAGGTGAAAAGGATATTAACTAAAAACCCTAATCTCTCCATTCGAACGGTGGCTGGTAAAATAGGGATGTCAACTGGTTTTCTCCAAAAATCAAAACAACGTTTGGGACTTGAGTCGTATGAAGTAAAAATAGTTCCCAATCGCAACGACAAACAGAACTTGGCAGCAAAATCACGGGCTCGACGTTTGTACTGCGAATATTTGACGAAGTTTTCATGCGTTGTTATGGACGATGAAACTTATGTCCTGAAGGATTTCAAGCAGCTTCCAGGGCCGGCTTTTTATTCTGTTATGACTAGAAATGCTACAGCTAAGCATTTCAGAACGAAGAAGACATCGAAATTTCCCAAAAAATACCTTGCGTGGCAAGCAATTTGCACGTGTGGCAAAAAGAGTAAATCTTTCGTCACTACAGGCATAATCAACAAGGCGATCTATCAGAAAAAAATGTCTGCTGAAGCGATTGCTACCCTTCATCAAAAGTCACAAAGAAAAACCTTTGTTCTGACCCGATTTGACATCATGCCACTATGCTAAAACTGTGATGGAGGGGTACCAAGCAAATCAAGTGAACATTGTACCAAAACCCTCAAACCCGCCAAATTGTCCAGAGCTACGACCAATCGAGAGATATTGGGCTCTGGTGAAGCGGAAGCTTTCTAAAAAGAAGCAAGGAATCGAAGACATCAAACACTTCCAGCAAATTTGGACAAAGAAGGCTTCTACGATTTCTGAAGAGTCTGTACAAACCCTAATGGACGGAGTTAAGCGCAAAGTTCGAAAATTTTATGCAAATACCGAATAACTATGTTTTGTCTTCACGAATTGTTAAAACACATCCCATGAATCTGAAATAAACAACTACGACGGAAATATAATGCGAAATTTATGTTTTATTCATGTTTTGAGGTGTCCGGATTATTGCGGATACAGACCTTATCAATATTTTCTCTTTATTTCTATCAGTTCTAACAATAAATTACTGTCCACTCCTAGAGCCTCTCATGTAGATGGGAAATATCTGCTTCTGACAAATTTCATCGTTACATTCTGTTTATTATCAGAGTTCGGTACAGCTTTTACCTTGAACGACTTCATACTTTGCCGGTGCTTGGAAGTATGCATGAAAGTTGAGAACATTTTTATTTTTGTATAACCACAGTTCGTACCAAAAAAAGGGCCAAAAATGGATCTCCGTACACATAGTGTTAAGGATCACAAGCGGGTAGTTCAAGCTTTCAAGAGGAACAGTTCAGTTTGAGATGTGGCGAAGAAACTGAATCTAACCAAAACTTTTGTGCAAGATGTGAAAAAACGTGAAGGACTACACACGTACAAAGTCTCAAAGGCGCCTAATCGCGATGAACGGCAGAATACGGTAGCTAAAACACGTGCACGGAAGCTCTACACCCAGATGTTGACGAAACCATATTGCCATATCGTTATGGATGAGGAAACGTATGTAAAAGCAGACTTCCGGCAGCTTTCGGGGCTACCGTTTTTCACTGCTCATCATAAATTCGATGTCCCTGAGGACGTTAAAAAGCAGAAGATGTCAAAGTTTGCCAAAAAAATATATAATTTGGCAAGCAATTTGCTCGTTTGGGAAGCGGAGCACCCCATTCAGGACAACTGAAACGGTCAATCAGCAGGTGTACCTAAAGGAATGCCTCAAAAAGCGTCTACTTCCGCTTCTGAGGTCACACGATGGTCCTACGGTTTTCTGGCCGGATTTAGCCTCGTGCCATTACTCGAAAGAGGTTTTGGAGTGGTACAAGGCTAAGGATGTAAATCTCGTGCCGAAGCATCTCAACCCCCCGAACGCACCGGAGCTGCGGCCAATTGAAAAGTACTGGGCCATCATGAAGCAGGCATTTCGGGAGCATCCTGAGGAACTGAAATCGGAGGAAGATATGAAGAAAAAATTGATTGCCACGCAAAAAAAAAGTAGGTCCAAATGTTGTACAAGACCTTATGAGTAGTTTATAGACGAAAGTTCGCGCATTTGGATATGCAATTGAAATTGAATAAAGCAAACATGGGAAAGTATTCATAACATGTTTTAATATACTCCCCGAAAGTTTGAAGATGATTGGTTGAACGGGCGAATTTTGCCAAATATTTTTGTGTGTCGCAATTTGATTCCGCACACCCTTTATTATATGTGCTAGCATGATATATGTGATATTTTGGAATTCAGATAATCAGAATTTGAATAGGATATTGGAAGCAATATAATTTTCACACCTCTTCCATCATTGGCATTGTCTATTTTAGATTAGGGTTTGGTCACTTTTATTCCATAAGGGTGGTCTTTTGAAAAATAATTGAAACTTTGAATGGACTAGTGAAGACAATAGTATTTACACGTCTCCCGTGTCATCGTAGATCATTGGAGGTCCACTTAACGAAGTCCAATTGAGCTCAATTTTTTTTGAGGAAGCACTACTCTTTGTTGAAATTCTAAAAGTCGGTTTTGGCTGGCACCCTCATGGTCATGATGTTTGTGTATTAGTGCAATTCTAGCCATCGTATTCATTAACACGTCACATGCCATATTTTACACCACATGATATTTTCCTGTAGTCAGTACTAACTATAAATTAGAAGAAAAATTAACAATCTCCATTTAATTCCAACTACCTTTGCTTATCTTCGACAGATACGCGTATTTCGTGTACAATGTGCAGACTTCTTCAGTGTCTTGTAGTCGAGTTATTAGTACGAGACACTGAAGAAGTCTGCACATTGTAGACGAAATACGCGTATCTGTCGAAAATAAGCAAAGGTAGTTGGAATTAAATGGAGATTGCTAATTTTTCTTCTAATTTATAGTTTCATGAATACGGAAAAAATTAAGAATTTAATTATTATGATTATGACTATCGTTAGAATATATTGTTCAATTCCACTCTAAGCTTGGCCAGAATCACTGTTTCAGGATGATCCGCAACCATTTAAACTAGAGAATTAGATGAAATTTATACAACTAGAAGGAACTCCGGAATTTCTCATAACAAACATGGATGTTTGCCATCCGGATCCACTCACATTTGAGTAACTATAACTAAAAAACGTTATAACCGAACGTACCCTAAATTGAGTTTCATTTCCTCAACTCAAATTTGAGTAATCGGGCCATTGTTTTTCGAGCATTACTCGAAAAAAGCTTATGAATTAATGAGCAGGAAAATATTTTTTTCAAAATTTTCCATTATTCACTAAATGATTTTGTCCGGCTTATAGCCAGTATTCAGCTGGCAAGTAAAGACAAAAAGTAATCTTTGCCATTTTTATCGAAAGTCATTTTGACAACTGCTCCAGTATAGGTGAAATGTCAAACGATTTTTTTTCCGAATTATTGAAAAAAATCATTAATGTTTGGAAAAAAGTTGTTCTACGATGGGCGTTCTTGAGTTATAAATTTTTGAATCTAGTGAGATTCGTGAAAATCGGAAAACTTAAATTGGCATTTTTCAGAAAAACTGTCAATCCTAAATATTTTAAATTTATTTTTTTGTTCATATATCCATGGTAGAGTTCATGTGGACAAAGTTTCGTTACAATCTGATACCCTTCGGACCAAACCTGTACGATAATTAGCTTAGTTTTTTAAGATACGTTTTCGTTTGCATCTGCAGTGGCTGCAAGCTGCTCCATATCACCATAGACACTCTAAGACCAGTAGGTCACATACAAAAACGATTTTTTTCTTGGCTCAGTCAGTACTAGCACATCGGTCCCTAGCTTAATAATGCGCCCCTAATAATGAAGTCACATGAACACACTCTCAAATATTCTGTCAAAATAACACAGCAAATCAAAACAAAGGCGCAAATATGTATAGCAAGGTGCTGGCTTCAAGATGTAATTCGGACCAAGGGGTTCTACAACAGTGAACCAAATTCAAATCACTAGTTGCATATTGATTGTTGATATCACCATTGGTTATTAATGTTCGAATACGATTTAGATTTTAAATTACCTTCCGAAGCGCAAATTGACAAAGACGTTATCCGACCCATTTTATATTATAAAAAAAATGTAGTTATCTCAAAATTGAGTTTTGCGCAGTATTCTTGCGTTTTGAATAACAAAAATATGATTACTCAGCGTTTGACGTTTTAGATTTATTTATAAAATTGAGTAAAAGTTACTAAACATTCCGTAAGCTCCAATGAGCTTGTATGTGAGAATAATATGACAGATGATAATAAACTTCACCTTGATATCAAGGTACTTTGGTCTTTGTTTGCACAACGAAGGAACGGCATGAGCATAACAAGATCTGTCAATCTGTTTAATTGGGAGTGCTCATTCGAAAGGGACCGTTATTAATTTTTGTAGAGGACACTGAAATGAAAAAAATATATGAACCAACTGTTCCATCTTAGCATTTTTCTTTGGTTGTACCATGTTTGCAACTATCGATTTTGGATGCCACTATCAGAAAGCAGGAAAAGAATGTATTAACTGCGTTTTTAAAATTTGCTGTGCATTTATTTCAAACTTAAAGTTCCTAAAAATTCTCTGTTGCTAGTTTCGAGATTTCGATATATGACAAGGCAACGCCATAAACTACGCCAATTTGCATACATGTGTGGTATAAAACTCTCAACGATACATTTCATAAACTAGTGTACTAATTCTATTGATACCAAAAGCACGTCCAAAAATGAGTTTAAAGACTGGACTCGGAAAAAATGAGACACACAAAAATGATCACCAAAAATTCATTTTAAATCGGATTCTTCTCAAATTTTCAGGGATTAAATAACTATATATTAGCTATGTTTTGGCATAATTTATTTATTGAATTTCCTCCCCCAAGCTGAATGCTCGTACATTTCTCTTAACACTGCTCATGAGATCTTGGGCGAGGCTTTGTCCATCTTCTTACACAATTTCTCCCAGTTTTTCTTAAAAGCTTAGTCGGTTTTGAATGTTTTTTCCACTTTTCTTCAACTTCTTCTTCATTATCGCCCAAAACGTTTGATCGGATGAAGTTCTGGTGTATTTGGCGGGTTCGCCTCCTTCGGGACCACATTAACGCCCTTCGCTTCGTACCAATCCATTACAGGCTTGGCGTAATGGCACGAAGCGAGATCCGGCCAGAACAGCGTGGGACCACGGTGAGAGCGGAGGAAGGGCAGCAAGCGCTTCTGCAAGCATTCCTCTCGATAAATCTGTCCGTTTATGGTGCCGGTTGTAATGAACGGCTTGCTGTACCGTCCGCACTCGCAGATCGCCTGCCCCATCAGGTAGTTCTTCGCGAATTTGTCCATCTTTCTCTTCCGGAACTTTTCCGGAACCTCCATGCGGGACGTACCGACAAAAAACTCGAGGCCGGGGATTTGTTTGGTGTCCGCCTTGATGTATGTCTCGTCATCTATGACGAGACAGCCTGGCTTGACCAGCCACTCACGGTACAGCTTCCGCGCACGCAACTTGGCCACCGTGTTTTGCTTGTCAGTCCGGTTTGGCGCCTTCCTGACCTTAAAAGCACGTAGCCCAGCCCGCTTCATGGTCTGCTGGACGAACCACTTCGACAAATCGACCTTTTTGGTCACGTCTCCGGTGGAAAGGTTCGGTTCGGGTTCAGCGCGCCGCTCGATGGTCTTCGTCTTCTGGGACATCTTCACAACGCGGGATTCGGTGGAATGGTGGATTCCAAGCCTTTTGCCGATCCATCTGTGCGACTGACCAGGATTATCGATCACCGCGCCCAAGATTCGCTAGCGTAGCTCTTCTTGTTTCAAATGCATCTTGAAAACTACTTGACAAATCGCAAGAACATAAACGCACACATAAACTAATATTACTCAAAATATCATTAATTTTTACGCACGCGATAAAAAGTTACACCCAAAACAAAGTGTCGCATTTTTTCCGAGTCCAATCTCTATGTTCATCCCAAAGCTGTAAAAACGGAAGAAAAGAGAATAGGATTTGAAAATCGGTATTTTATGCTTGACATAATTTATAGACGTTCTCTTATCTGGTTTTATCACTGAATATTCCAGGCTTATGTCTACGACCTCTTCATTGCATATACAACATCTCAACCAGCCATACTACCAAAATAATACAATCAACGTGATTTTTTTTTTGGATTTGTTCCTGATCATCTAGAGAGCATCATATCAATAGAGCATACAGTACTGTAGGCAAGGGGTGAGTCGCTCAGCACAATATCTCGTGTGCCCATTTTTTTAGTGTGCCTCTAAGCATTCCGATGAGTCCTGATGTTTCGATCGTGGTGCAAATATGTGCCTATGTGTGAAACGGTAATTTGACAGTTCAATCGTTATGTTTTGGTAACGCATGGTAACCCGGTGATTGATTTGTTTTGATTTGCCAAACTTTTGATAACAACTTTCAGTGATGGTAGATAACTGATGGTGCTCAAGATGCTAATTCAGCGATGATTCTCTGATAATAGAGATACACAACGTGTATGTCTAAGATCAATGTGAATCATCGGTGCCAGTTCCAAGCCCGGGTAAAGGAGGAGGATATATGTGGTGATGACCGTAGCCACACGAATGCCTAATACGGTCTAACCCCGAATCTACGGTGTAATGCGACCCGTGCCTATGGATGCATGGCTGGGGTGGTGAAACAATTACTCAGTCGCGAACGGAACCTGTGGGGAACCAGGGCAAACCCCACAGTATCGGATCCCTTGCTGCGCTAATGCAGGGCTCTGGCGCAGTCGACCTTTACTTCCCGTGCTAGTCGTGGGATTTAATATGAGCAACAATAATACTCTATTAACAAAAGGTACCGACTGCCTCTCTCAGCCGGAAGAGATGAACACAGACCAGGGAGACTCTCTGGAGCAAATCGAAGCCCAGTTAGACAACAAATCACAGTGTCCATCAATCACACCAAAAAACTCCGAGATGGAAGATAGTGGCGAGGACGATGGAATAAACGTCACTATCAAATCAGCTGTGGCTAAAACATGTGAACCTTAGAACCCAGACCGGGTTAAGCTGAGTGGAGCTGGAAAAATGCGTTTAAAAAAGCTGTTGGATCAAGGCTACGGCAAGGAGGAGGCCTATCGCCTTGCTCAAAACCAAGTGAGACTTCGCAGCCAGAATCAGCAAAAAGGCCCAGAGCTGATCTATCTAGGGGGGGGGGTAAGGTAAACCACACCCAAAAAATTATGAGACATTCACGCCGATGGGCAGGCTACACAAGGCCGGCAGCAAGCCTTCCAACGTTACTTGATGAACAGCCGGCTGTGAGCCGACAGAGATAACCAAGGGTCCGGGAATAAAAATGTCCTGGATAAACTCAAGAAGGCTGGACATCCTGATCCGATCCACAAAGAAAGGGGGACAAAGGCCCCGGGAAGCGGAGGTGAGCGTACTCAACCCAGGAAACCGAAAGTCCATGGCAAAAAGGAAGAGGAATCGCACTGCACTACTCAAAAATCGCTTTACACGGAAGTTATGAGCCAAGTACGGATAGGAATAAATCCAAAGGACTAGCTAACGACAACTCTAACAACACAACAACTGATTTTGGTCCAATACACCATAATCAATAAAGTAGTTGAGAAGCGGGGTACAGCAGTAAAACCGATCTTCAGAGGCTGCACAATAAAACAGCCTACGTGGTAATCAACTGTCAGCGGACTGGTTAAATAACATAACTCCCAGCATACAAGTGTGCGAAGGAGAGCTCTTAGCGGTTGATGAAAAGGATATTCCTAGATCGGAAATCATGGTAGCCTACCTGCCAAAAAGCGCCACGAAATCAGATGAGGATATAATGGCATTCATAGAGACCCAGATCGACCTGAGTACGGACTCTTGAGGAGTTCTCCAGATGACTATCCCCAATTGGAACGACGTCGAACTGGTTCTCACGATGAACGATGAGTCCATGCAGAAGGTGATAAGGTGGGGATTCAGGATCAACTACTGGTATCACACTGCCAAACTACGTCGGGTGAAGAAAGGCAGGACCGACCAGCGCGACAGTAATACTGGCGACAGAAAGGAGCACGCGAGAACGGTGGAGACGGAAGTTGCTGGTATGGCACCTGTAAAAATCCCAGGGAATACGCAAATGGGCCTTTCTGTGGATCAGGAGCAACAAGGCCTTAGCAGCCACCGAAAAGCACGAAGTCCGCTACAAAACGCGCGTGGGAGTACTGACCAGGGGCTTGGGATGCCAAAAAACTCTTTGTGTCCAGGAAACAAGCACTTAATTCTTCAAAGTTAGGCTGTCCCAGCTCTTCAGCCCTTTAACTAGGGTTCAAACGACGCACTTGAAGCCAAATAGCCACTAACTAAAACTCCAACACCACTGCACTACCGAAAGCAACAAAGTCCCTATCCACCAGGGGAATTGTGATATTTCACACACGGAAAGCAACTCAAAGGCGAGACTGAGATCGACCGTTTCATTTGAATTCTAATTCGAAACTGATTTCTTGCTTCCAATAAGGCTATGTACATAGGAATAGAATGTGAAGTATACAAACAAAGATGTGATCGTTGCACGATCGATGATCTCGATAGGTGTGCATCGATTCGGTAATGTTGGAATAGGGTGTTGTGTGGCGGCAACGGTAGTTGTTCACGGTGTATCTTCAACAAGGCAGGCAGGTAGTGGCGGATGTGACGGTTGTGGGATTGAGAACATACTTAATCCCTTTTTTGCGCATGACATTTGCAGGATCCAGGAAGCACATCACTTCTCTCAGCCAAGATCCACGTGACCTCTTCAATCTCTCGGATCGTCTCGGTGGTTAGCTGCAGAGGTTTTCCTTTTTGAAATTATTTCGACGACTTATTAATTTAATCACTTACCTCATCCATTGTTCCACTCAAGATTTTGCCTCAACAAACAGGAAACTCTAAAGTTCACTCATAAAAAATTATTTCTAAAACTTTTGTGTTGTGTAGCAAAACAAACAAATCAAAACAACACCACAAAAACATACAAGGTCAATTTTCCAGGACTGCTAGATTATATCTTCAAAAGATACAAATGTCAAAAGTGTGCCGCAGAGTGCCACACATGTTCCGTTATGGTGTAAAATTTTCACCAACGGTGTGCCTGGCACACTGTTCTTAGCGACTTACCCCTTGACTGTAGGCCATCAACTGAAGATCGCTAACGCTTATTAGATTATTTTCAGCGGACCCAATTCCATTTGAACCCGGGACATGCCACCTACTGTCATTCAATGTTGTCTAGTATGGCGATGACGTTAGTCTGGAATATTCAATTCATTAAGTAAAATTTATTCCAATAATCAATCTCTCCTCACTGCAACACAAACCAGTTAATACAATATTATTATCTTGTTGTGCTAAATGCAATGATGATTAAAAAATTGCAACCTTCAGTAACAGTATCTCACCACAAAACGGAGTACGGGTGAGAGAAACAAAATCCGAACACCGAACGGACCACTACCGACCGGATAACCCGTGTTCACCAGCAATAACATTAAGTTCCCGCCGCAAATCAAGCTCGTGGTACCTACACATCAATGCTTGTCGGTATTACCATTTTCAACCGTTTAGTTTCGACAACAACAACTTCTCAGCCACTCCACGGTGCAACAATAATAACAACAATTTCAGCGGCCAGTGGTTGGATATTATGTCGTAAAATAAAAATTTACAACCGTAATTAGACAGACGCACCGTATGGATTGGTTTGCGGTTTGATCTTGAGTCGTCTGATGATGGACAGTGCTGCAAGGCGAGGAAAGAACGCCAATTCGACACGCGCAACAAGGAACTGAATTGACTGTGACTCGAAATAAACGAATTTCACGTTTGACATTCATCTGTCATACGAGACCCAGCGGTGGTGGCGTCATACATAAGTACATGAATATCACAGCAACAATCGCAGGAGCCTTGGCGAGGAATCTTTCAGGAAAATATCACTAATTAATGCCAAAGGCTAACCAATTACAATATATCACATGAACTGAGCCAGATCAAAAACAAATATCTACCGATACTAGCCGGGCCGTAAAATCACTCATCATCTGTTGGGCGTCACTTTTGTCCACCAGACACCAGACAAGTGTGAGATCCCATTACATCCAACGTGAAACGGTGTACTTGCGCTTCTTGGCAGGCAGATGGTACCAATAAATTTCATACGTTTCAAATTTGTCCTGCAGTTGATTCGAATACCTCTACGAATAGGTTTCGCCGGGACCTTGTTACCGTGCAGTCCAAATATTGTGCCTAATAAATTGTCACAGAATTGATAGTGACATGGCGCGAGAAAAGTGCATGCATCAAAACACACCGCCACCGTCCTCTCGGCGATCTCCCGTTCGTTGCGTTAGTCATTAGTTATTCGATATACGATCAGAGGAAGAGTTTGTCTCGTTCACTGCGCAAAGGGAGGTTTAGGTATGCGTGTCGCAATAAGAAAACCCGGCGATTTTGTGAGTTTGACTTCACGCGGTACACCTAAGCTTCAGTTTTAAAAGGACACGATCATAAGCGTGCATGTGAGGAGACGATACCCCTTGCCTTCTAATGGTACAGGGGCGGCAGAAAATAATGCGAATATTTTCAAACTTGAGTATTTAGTTAATTCGTGCAGCTAGTGACTAGTTTCTGTCCAAAGTGTATTTGTTTATGTTTACTTTCAAGTGCTGCATCCAAACATTCTATTTGTTTTATTGCAAATTCGTCAAAATGTTCGCGAAAGAAGTGATCACCAGTTTGTTACTCGCCCAGAAGAAGCCAAAAGAGATTGCCAAGGTGATAGGGTGCCATTTGGCAACAGTTTAGCGCATAAAAAAGTCCCTGCAGGATGGTTCTAAGCAGCGAAAGCCGGGAAGCGGACGTCCGCGCTTTGCACGCACGCCGAACGTGATCAAATCGGTCCGTGCAAAAATTGCTCGCAACCTGGTGCGTTCCATAAGAAAACTTGCAAAGGAAGCCAATATTTCGGAGACATCCATGCGAAGAATCATCAATGAAGACCTGCATGCATCTTCCAGAGCCAGAGTGAAACGCCATTTGATTACAGTCCATAATCCGGTTCCTTGGTCAAGGAACTACGAGTGACTCGTTCCAAGAGATTGCTTTGCTTGTTGAAGAAGGAAAAAAATGATAATCCTGTTCTCCGACGAAAAGCTTTTCAGCATTGATGCTGTGGCCAACAGCCGCACGGACCGGTTCATTTCACCGCAGAAAATGGTGAACGTTCCGGAAAAATTGAAATTCAAATTTCAAACCAAACATCCGTCATGTGTCATGATGTTTGGCTTGGTGGCGTCCAACGGTTTGAAAATGCCGCCTGTTTTCATTGATGCTGGAGTTAAAATCAATATCGAAGTGTATATCGGTATTTTAAAGGATCAAGTGCTTCCCTGGGTGAAGGCCGACTTCTCCGAGAACCAAAACGTTGTCCTACAGCAGGATGAAGCGCCGTGTCACACGTCCAATCGACCGCAACAATGGTTGAACGATAACATGAAGTTTTGGCCGAAGGATTTGGGCATATATTGAAGCACGAGCCTACAAAACATCACACCCTAGTGTGAAAACCCTGAAGTCAACCATAACACGCACATGGCAGTTAATGTCGGAGAACTACGTACAAAAGGCATGCTCTGGCTTCCGGTGTCGGCTCGAGGATGTGATGAATAAAAATGGAGGACACATTGAATAAATTTGCTTAAAAGGACTTTATAAAGATAACTGCACTCGAAAATGTTGATATTATTGCTTGAATAAATTGAAAATGGGATTTGAAAGAAATAGAACAAATTTTCGCAATATTTTCTGCCGCACCCTGTATGTGCTACATGTCCCGAGTGCTCTTCTGGCGATTTTAAACCCACTCTGCCGCTCCATTTGACTCAAGTCGTTTTCGATTCACTTTCTTTAAAAGTGGAGTCGCTTAATTTTGACTAAAGTTTATTGGGATTGACAAGTTGACAAATCAAAAACATCCATTTGAACTAGATTAATGTTTTGATTTCCACCTTTTTTTTTCTTTTCTATTCTGCGGTGTCAATTCAAAATTTCCAAAAAAACGAAAGTGAGATTTACGCTTTGGCATGGCACATTTTAAACGTTCATGGCTCCATTCAGTCTTCTATTATGTTCCAGGTGGTAGCTGATCAATACACCAAGCTGAGCATGAGCATGATTGACCGCCCGAGTATGCTACTCCGTTATTATCAGATCAGCTGTTTTTACACAGAGAACCAACAGATGTGGCTCGGGACTAACATGCATCTTCAATGTGTAAAAACTAGTGATTCCAAACTAAGGCAATACCCCGCCCGAATGCAGGTCAAGTCGGGAAAGGGTAGGAATATGTTGATTGGGTAGCAGCAGGGTTCATTTTGGTTAACGATAAGCTGTCAAGTTAAATATTTGAAAATAAGAGCGATTTCCGATATGAACCGACTTAAACCAATTGAGGCCACTCACAAAATGTGGTTGTGGTTTTCCATTGGGAAAACAAAGTGATTTTTAGCAATGCTCACAAGCCGATTTTGTCCGATTTACACCAACAGTGAGGATGGCATTGGGGCCACTCATAAAATGAGATAGTGGTTTTTCATTGGGAAACTAGGAGATGTTTAAAAATGCTAGAAAGTCGATTTGGACCGATCTACACAAACAGTAAGGATGCTATTGGGGCCACTCACAGAGTGTGATAGTGGCATTTCATTAGGAAAACAAGGCAATTTATCTCAATGCCTGAGTGCCAACTTGGACCGATCTACAGCAACAGTACGGATGACGCTGGAGTCACTTACAAAATGGGACAGTGCACAGTGGGAAAAAACGGACCCAAATTCCCACAGATGAGACGCCGCTGGATTGGCTGCTTGAAATATATCATTTCCTATGTGAAATTTGCCAAAAAAATTGAATGGTGCCATTTTCAGCCTGCGCCGAGCCCAGGAAATGGTCCATTTTACCCCATTTATTCCTTAAAATGTGTCTTTTTGAGTTGGCATCAATGTTACTACAACTGCCGCTGAATGGTTTGCCCGCATAGAATCCTATTTCATATAAGAAACTCTGGGAAATCGAATGGTGCAAGTTTCATTCAGTTCCGAGCTCGGAAAGTGGCTTATTTTGCCCGATTTCCCCATTAATTTGAGATTTTCTTGTTCGTACCCTTTCAGCTACAATCTCTGCCAAAGTTTTTAGCTGAAAATAGCCCTATCTTACGTGAAAAGTCTAAGGAATCGAATGGTGTTGTTTTCTTTTAGTTATAAAATCGATAAACTGTCCATTTTGCCCCATTAAACCCCTACTGTGCAGGATTCATTCAGTTCCGAAACCGGAAAGTAGCCTATTTTGTTCCAGTTCTTCTTAAATATGCGAATGAGTCAAGGCTGCTCCGAAGTCTTAAAATGGCCAAAACCATTTGATAAATACTTAGAGGTCGTATCTGAAAATAATTAAAACGTACTCCTTATATATTAAAAGCTATAAACTATTTTGCAAGAAACATGGGGCGCCCTGAAAACTTCTGTAACTAAACGAAAATAACACCATTCGATTCCTTAGATTTTTTCACGTAAGATAGGCTGTTTGTAGCCAAAAACTTTGGCAGTGATTGTAGTTGAAAGAGGTACGAACAAGAAAATCTCAAATTAATGGAAATTGGCCAAAACAAGCCACTTTCCGAGCTCGGACTGAATGAAACTTGTACCATTCGATTCCCCGAGTTTTAATATGAAATAGGATTCTATGCGGGCAAACCATTCAGCGGAGATTGTAGTAACATTGATTTCAACTCAAAAAGACACATTTTTAAGGGTAAATGGGGTAAAATGGACCATTTCCTGGGCTCGGCGCAGGCTGAAAATGGCACCATTCAATTTTGCGGCAAATTTCATAAGAAATGATATATTTCAAGCAGCCAATCAGCGGCGTCTCATCTGTGGGGTACTGGTCCGTTTTTTCCACTGTGCAGTGGTTTATTTGTTCCACGAGAGGGTGGCCCGACGAGCATGACGAACGAATAATTTGGATCACAAATAATTATGTCGGTAGCTGATCAGTACACCAAGCTGAAACGTGAAACATGAAGGATTGGTTTGAAGGTGAATGTGTAGAAGACTAAGTATCTGTTGGCTGGAGTAACCGAGCCTGACAGAGGTCACATTGGCAGAACTGTGACAATCGACGGAGATGAGTTCGAGGTGGTGGATGAGTTTGTGCACTTCGGATCATTGGTTACATCGGATAACAACTGCAGCAGAGATATTCGGAGACGCATTATATCTGGCCACAACATTACGTGATGGTCGTGGGATCGAATGAACGGCAAAATTCGTTTTTGGAGACACTCTTTTTGGTATAGTTCCGACGTCATTGTCTTATTTGTAACGAAAACTTTCGTTTTTGCCACAGCTGCAAATGCCCTGCCAAATCATTCATTTTCGTGCAAATTTGTCGGCAAAAAAATTTAAATTTGGCTGGAACATCCCCGAGCCGTTGCCAAGTAAAATTTTTGACCTGGGATTTGCCCGAAGTCAGTCTTGACATGGGTTTCATCGTCCATCAGAAGACACCCGTCGAACTTGGTCAGCACCTGGTCGTATAGCTTCCGAGCACGGATTTTGGCCACACTATTCTGTTTTATGGTCCGATTTGGCTGTTTGCTAGCTCGATACGACTTGATTCCTTCCCGGAGTCGAGTTCTCCTCACGGTACTATGGGCAGTACCGAATTTTCTGGCCAAATCACGGTCCGACAGATTGGGATTCCTCTTAATCGTCTTCAAATCTTACCACGCAGTTTCCGGTCGACAGTTCCACTCCGACGATTGGCTTGAGGCTTCCGAACCGTCGTCAATGTTTCCTTATACCGTTTGATAACGCGCCATACGGTATTTCTGGGCAATTTCAGCTGTTTAGCTAGCCTAGATGCAGACCACAATGGATTTTCCAATTAACTGTGCACAATTTTTTCCCTTCTTTCGGCTTCCATGTTGATTGTTTACAAAGTACAGTCAATTTGCGGAATGTCAAAAATACATACGTGAAGCCGACACGTGGGTGCCATGAACTTCCAAATCCGCCCACCAGGTGCGCCACAATATGAGCAAAAGTTTGTTCCAATTCTAAATGAAGCAAGCCTTACGATGCTAAATTTTCAGTAATCCTGCCAAAAATCATCGCGGACCGAGCTTTTAGTAGATTGTGGTACCACAGGCGGTTCGGACATCACAATGGCGAAACCGTTGTCAACGAAATTCGTCTGCGTTTTCACAACTCAACTCTACTCAACTATTTCGGTCATTACTTTATCAAGATCGACAGAAGTCAGGTGAAACGTTGGGTGGCACTATTTACATGCTTGGTTGTGAGAGCTGTGCATCTGGAAGTTGCTGCGCCTCTTGCGACAGAATCCTGCAAATTGGCTCTGCGGCGGTTCATCGCACGTCGCGGTGCACCCGCACAAATCTACACAGTAGCTGCAATGAATAAGGAGTTGGCGGAAACCTTTACTGATACTAGCACTGAATGGTTCTTCATCCCCCATCTTCTCCGCATATGGGCGGTGCATGAGGAAAGAAATGGTTAGAGCAGTGAAATCAGCTATGGAGTCAATAAACCATTCACGTCACCATCGGAAGAAGTGTTTTTACGATGTTGTGCGATGTCAGAGTCAATGGTCAACTCTAGACCGTTAACGTACGTGCCGCTTGGGACGTCAGACCAGGAGGCGTTGACACCAAATCATTTTATACTCCTCAGTTCCAATGGAGTCAAACAACAGGAGAAGATTCCCACTACACAGGGTGAGGCACTGCGAAGCGAATGGAATCTGGTGGTTTTTGAAGACAAAAAATGTTTCTTTGTTGGTTTGAGACCCCTCCTTTTTCTAAAATGGGGGGATCCTATACAAATGAAACGCAAATCCTTGCATAACTCGAGAACTAATCAGGGAAATGGAACCAAATTTGGGATGTGGGGGTTTTCGGAACCAAGAAATGTTTCTATGGAGGTTTGAGACTCCTCCCCTCTCTGGAAGGGGTGGGCTCTCATGAAAATTAGACACAAATGTCAACCAAACATGAGAATCATACCTACTGTTATGAAAACTTATATGTAGGGGTTGTTGAGGCCGGAGAAGGTTCTTATGATGGTTCGAAGCTCCTTCCCCGCCTGGAAGGGGAGGACTTCCATACAAATGAAACACAAATTTCTGCAAAGCTCGAGTTCTTGGAATTGGAGTTCTTCAAATGGAACCAACTTTGGCATGTGGGGGTTTTTGGGCAGGATTTTTTTTCTTAGGTGGTTCGAGACGCCTTCCCTCTGGAGAGGGGGAAGGAGGGCTCTCAAACCAATGAAACAGACATTTGAACCAAACATGAGAATTATCCATGCAACTTAAACACAAAATGTGTATTTCTCGGGTAAGAAGCATATTCTGATAGAAGTTTGAACCCCTTTTTAGTCAAGAATTGGTTGAGTTACTCTCAGTGCTACATTATGCACAAGAAGTTAATCTTAGGTTATGCAAGAGAAAATTACGTACAAACTGACAGGATACGGCTTCGTTTGTCTTTGAAATGCTTCTACGCAGAAAGCAAAACCGGTAGAAAGTACCGGTCCAAGGGTTAAATTAATAACACAAACCTTTTTTTTGCATAAATAACACACACACAAGCAAACGAAAATATTTTAACCAGATTCATTCAGAACAAAAACCATAAACGCGCCAGTTCTATTAATTTTTTATTCATTCAGTAGCATGCGTTGCAAGGTTAGCACCGGGTTCAGCTAGTAACTTATAAATTTTCATTGTGTTTTAAATAAAATTTCACTTTAAAACAAACTTGGTTGATGATTTGCGCACAAGACATTCAAAAAGTTATTTCATAAGAAACTTAAATCGAACTCCACTGAATGGTTGAAAAATATCCACATTATGGAAACTGGAGCTGGTTTAATTAGAGAAGTAAAATTGCTTAGTTAAGATGTGATTGCATTTTCATTTTATGTAATAATTGATTTACAGAATTCCGTACAACCTGGACAAATGAACTGAGGTAAATATGAAAAATTAAGAGATAGGTAGGTATATCTTAAAACTTCAAAGATATTATTTTTTTCAAGAAAACAATCGTGGAACAGGTTCCAGGTTTTTACATTTTTTTTAGTTATTTTTTTAAGTTATTAAAAAACAAATTGAAACCCTTTACCCCGGTGTATTAGGAACACCATGCCACAAGTATTTTCAGACTTTACTGCAAGGAGCAACTTTAAACTAATAGCTCCATATCATAACGCTTAATTTTTCTTTTTAACTTTTCGCTTAACTTCTCAGCCATGAGACGCATTAAAACATGACTGAGAAGTACAATGACGCAGAACCGATTTTCAAATTTGGATTATTTTAGTATTGGGAACGGAGTTGTGAAGGAATCAGTATCAACCGACACAATTTTGAAGATTTAAAACGCGTATTCAAACCAATCATTATTTTGATATAAATTTAAAATGTTCATTGACTCAATGTTGTTCTTTGAAGTTTTAAGATTTTTAGTTGAAACTTGACTCTATATAGATTCAGGACTACTCTCCGCCTCGGACATGAGTTGACGAGTAAGGTGACTGTCTAGCAGCACACTTGTTGCAAGTCAGTTGAAAAAGCTCAATCAGACACAATTGAATCCCAATCAAGTTCCTGCAACTCAATAATGTCGGTTTGGTGTTTGCTTGGGTTACAGTAACCTCGTGTGAGTCCATTCTCCATTTGATCCTCACGGAATAATACGAGATATATATTCATCTCATTCGATTCTTTATGGCATCTCGACTCACCGAGGCGCAGAATAGACCTAATTATCCGATAAAACCTGTTTTGATTTATCAATTAGAATAACCTGTCGCCAACATTTACGAAGCGCTCTTTTCAATATTCTTAAAAACGAAAAACAATCCTTCGCACAGGCCCCCTCCAGGCCCCTTCCAGACTAATTGTCTAACTCCGCCAATGCATGCAATCCTGCAAAATGGCAGCAAGTCGGTTTTGTCTTGTCCATCAACTAGAAAAAAAAGTTGATAAACAGAAGAAGGTTTTTCTCGCTGTTTACCGAGGTATCCGCGGACATTTCCATCGTAGGAGGAACTGGTTTGCCACAAAAACCAGTTGAGCCACAGGTTAGTCTAACGAGTGACCATAAACCTATCGAATCCACCAGGAAAATCCGTTTCATTGCAGGGGACAATGCGATTCAGTACAAGCAACAATCAATAGCGACAAAATTGGTTCACTGTTGTAAAACCCCTTGGTCCGAAGTACACCTTGCAGTCTGCACCTTGCAATAATTTTTTTAACAAATCAAAGCCATTATACAGTAGTCAGAGACCGAAATTTTCGCCTACTTGAGAAGAGTAACGTCCTTTTTCACCCGCTTGGAGAAACAGATGAGAATGTGAGAAGCGAGAGACTATTATACGCTCACAGCAGTTTTCGCGAGAAAAGCAACGGCGATTTATAATTTTCGAAGAGCATGAGTAGCTGATAAATCGCTTCTGTTTCAGTGAATCCTAGATGCCGATAATTATTTTTCACTTACTTTTTGACACCTGAAAATGCACCAGTCTTCATGCTTGTTTTATTCTGACATTATAATTCGATAAAAAGACAATTTTTCTTCATGTTGTAACTCCTCGTTTTTTGCTCCTCGTATACGACCTAGGTAGCATGTTTTCAGTGGAAAATGTGACTTGAGACAATATTTTCGTTGAATTTTGGAGAAAAAATATTTTCTCATATACAAGAGAGTGGATAATTCGCTACTCATCAACAACCTGCTTGAGAGAGAGAGCATGGTTTTCACCCAGCTGAGCGAGAATTTCGATCTCTGTACAGTATAGACTGTATTCGATGAAATTTGGACACACAAAATAGGTCACCAAAAATTTTCCTTGAGCCCGATTCTTTTCAAACTTTCTGGAAATAAAGTACTACTAAATGATTATGTTTTGACATCATTGGTTTATTGAACCTCCTCTGCCCAAATGCCCAACCCAAATGCCCGCACCTTTGCCTTGACTCCTTGCATCAAATTTTGGGCAATGATAGGACCGACTTGCTTACTTACTTTTAACCAAACTTTCTTTAGTTCAAGTTAATTTTCTATCTGTTTTGAAGTTTTAACGAGCTTTGCCTTCAATTGGGCGAAGTTCCGGAGTGTTTGGACGTCTTTTGGTACAAAAACTACATTATTATCTTTGTACCAGTCTAAGACGGGGCATAGTGGCAAGATGCCAAATCCGGCCAAAACAGTATGGTGCCATCGTGAGATCTCAAGAAGGGCAGAAGTCGTTTTTGGAGGCATTCGTCCTTGTAGATTTGTCCGTTGACGGTCCCAGAGGTAATGAAGGGCTGACTCATTTTGCCACATCCGCAGATCGCTTGCCAGACAAGGAATTTTTTGGCGAATTTTGACAGTTTCTTCTTCCGCACACTCTCCGGAACGGCCAACTTAGAGGTGGCGACGTAGTGTTCCTGTCCTGGTATTTGTTTGATGTCAGCTTTCATGTAGGTCTCATCGTCCATCACAATGCAGAACGGTTTTGTGAACCACTCCCTGTACAGTTTTCTTGCACGAGTTTTGGCCACCGAGTTCTGTTTATCACTCCGGTTCGGTGCCTTCTGGACCTTGTACACATGTAATCCAGAACGTTTCATTGTTTTCTGCACAAAACAAACTAAAACTTTCGCCTTTTTCGCAACATCCCTGATCGAAATGTTGGGATAACGCTTAAATTGGTTCAATACCATCCTGGCCTTCTCCGGATTAGATGTGTCACGTTTTTTGCCACTACCATTTTTCCGCTTGGTTGTCTTACGGTCCTTGAACGTTTTGATCACATGAGATACGGTTGAATGTGCGATTCCGAGCTGTTTTCCGATCCATCGATGAGAAGCGTTTGGGTTTTCGAAGAGAGTGCCCAAAATTTGTTGGCCCACTATTTCTTCATTCGAAGCCATC
The DNA here is from genome assembly GCA_034211315.2 of Aedes japonicus. NCBI lineage: Eukaryota > Metazoa > Arthropoda > Insecta > Diptera > Culicidae > Aedes > Aedes japonicus. The sequence continues at coordinate 27,423 of JASCZW010000476.1, forward strand.
ACTGAAATCACTCGACCGATTTTCACGAAACTAATTACACAATTGACACAACACACTGAAATAAATTTAGTTAAAATTTCAATAATGTTTACCTACACGCTAAAAAGTTACGAACCATTGCGTGTGTCCAAATTTCATCGAATACAGTCTTTAGTAAAACTGTAAACTGTAAACCAACAGAGAAGCATGAAAGACAGTCTAGAAATAAATCTTCAGTGTGCAATTTGGAATGATATATCTACCAAATAAAGCATAGCAAGTTTTTGCGAAAGGTGCCTGTTATTCATAATCAAAATCAATTGAATTACAAGTCAGTATGTCGAGTCAAAATACAAAGGAGGTATTTTTTGGGATAATAGCTTCACATAAGTAACAAGAAAATAAAAAAACATCCAAAAAATGATGTTGAAGGAGATGTTCGCTCATCACCATGAGGCACCAAGAGTGAACAACAATGTTTTTGGCTAGAATTGAAAGATATGAAGAGAAAGTTTTTGATAGTTCCGCTAGTGTGCGGCAGGCTCGGAAACATAGCAGATGTTTTAGGAAAATTGAGCGAAAAGGGCATGTGTACAGTGGTACTCGAACCAACGACATTTTTGCCTAACATCCCACTGCGGGGTAGGTCGAAGCACGGACTAAGTCCGCCACATCAACAGGCAAAAATGTCCGGTTGGAAGACGCTCATGTACCACTGTGGCTGTGTAGTTATTCTAGCGATCTATTGTGTGCACTCTGTTTACTGATGCGCACATGGGAGAAGGAACTCTCCTTTTTTGGGATTGTTTTGATTCGCACCGACTGACGATCACTAAAGTTTTTCTCGTCGTCTCCAACGTAGAGACCTCGGAGAGAAACACCGTGAAGCGATGCGATACTGGTCCCCACCAGTATAATTAATGGTTACCACCATTTATGGTTTCACATACATTAATTGTTATTTTTTTATATATTCTCCGTGCGAGGATAATCGTTACTCCTCGCACGGAGAATATATAAAAAAATAACAATTAATGTATCCAAAAAATATCTTCTTAGATTTTTATATAAATATGCATTGCAATGCATACACTGAGGCAACAGAACTTAAGAATTCTATTGTAATCGCTTATGAATTTGCGACAAAAGGATCTGTTATGAAAATCATAAGTTTAACCTATGACTGGGAAGGGGAATTTAAAAATGTTTTTACTTAAGATTGTTATTAGTTGTCATATGAAAACCATACTCAGGTGTTATGAATAACATGAGCATTAATTTCATTGCAAACTTGTTATGAACTTCAAAAGCATGATATACAAATTTCACAGTTGAAATGTGAATGTTTTATCACAAAAATCATTGATTTATCAAATTTTATTCACCTTTTAAATAATGGATTTATTCTTCTCGATGAATAACCCTGGTTAATTCATTCCAATGACTGGATAGATCGAATATGGTTTTAGCATAGAATTTATGATTTAAAGTATATCTGTTTTTCTCCGTGTATGTCAATCAAGAAAAACTATAAATATAGGTCCCAGCATCCACACATCTTGAAAGAAACATTTAATTGTCTGCGTTATCTAATGCACATAACGGGATTGCAAGATTTTGCTGAAATTAATCGGGTATTTCATGTAAATTTAAGCCAGATATCGCCTGATTCTAGTGTATTGTATGGAAGATAGCATATAATTTTGTTTGAGGCATGACAGATTGCAAACAATTTCGTTGTTTACACTTCCTTTGGCTTGTAAATAAATTTAAAAAAAAATGTTAAGCATTATTTTTTTCTGTGCAGTTTAACCTCAGTCCAAAATCCCATATATACGGGAATGCTTGATATACATCATGCAGACATACCTGATACTGGTTACAGACATCATACAAATATAACGATTATGCAATGATGATTTCAAACACAATATACGCATTCGGGGACAGAATACCAACGTTGTTGAATATAACAATAAAGTTCAAAAATTAGTCAGACATTGATATCCATCAAGAATACGATTTCGGAACGATTTATCTAATTAACTAAAACTGATGGCATGACTGCCACCCAGTGAGTCGTCAATAACTATAAGTACACACACAAAAAAATTAAACAGGTGCGTAAAATTTCCCCTCGTTTAATTTCAAGCCAAAGGATGTGTAAACATCGAAATTGTTTGCAATCTTGCATGCGCCATTCAACAATGTTCGCAATCTTCCATACAACAGACTAGATTCAAGCGTTATCTAGCTTAAATTTACATGGAATATCCCATCAATTTCTGCCAAATCTAGCGTTCCCATTATGTGCAATTTTTTCAAACTGTGTACATGAAAATTCTGAGTTTTTGTCTTTGTATGAAGTGCAACAAATTTACTTTTTTGGATCGACTTTTGAACAATGGATAGTACTTCAGAATGCGACTTTAACTGGAAAGATTTTCAGCCTAAGCTTGAAGTTTTGAAGCCAATGTATCTTCTACAAAGTTGCTTCTAATAATGAGTCCCTTCTTCTGGTGTGAATAACAACTGGGGTGGTCCTTGTTTTCAGCGAAACCGAAAATCTAACTTTTTTATTTGCAGAATGAAAAAAGCATATAGGGATAACATATAACATATAACATATTCTTGGGAAAAGTTGTGGACGAAAAAAATTTAGGCAACTTTGATTGAATAATTTTTTCTGTAGCTTTTGAAATGATCGAATTAGAGCAATTTTTCCTGAATAGCTTAGGGTGTCCCTACAAGACGTGGCTGGATAGCTCAGTGGTTATCCGTTCTGCTTACTGAGTAGATGGTCGGGAGTTCAATCCCAGGCCCGTCCCCTTCCTTGTCATTTGTCACTTGCCTCTTGTGCTATCACCACTAGATCTAAAATAAAAAAGCAGTCAACTGCGCTTTCATTGATCGCATCACTTACCACAGTGAATCCATGATCTATAAATAACCTACCTCACTAACACAAAAACTATCCTTCCCTTGACAATTGTGGAGACGCAGAGGTAAACACGGTCTCTAACCAACGATTGTCAAACTAATCATCCTTCCCCCCCTTCCCAAAGACCGTGAGGACGTGGCCGGCGCCGGTACTGTAATTAAAAGAAAAACTAGTATTCTCCATTTAATTCCTACTATTTTTGCTTATCTTCGAAAGATACGCGTATTTCGTCTACGTCTACGAGACACTGAAGAAGTCTGCACATTGTAGACGAAATACGCGCATCTGTCGAAGATAAGCAAAGGTTGTTGGAATTAAATGGAGAACACTAATTTTTCTTCTAACTTCTAGAAAATAATGGGATATTTCAGGTAAGCTTAAGCTAGACAACGCCTGAATCTAGTCTGTCGTATGAAAGATTTCAAACAATTTCGTTGTTTACGCCTTTTTTGGATTTAAACAAGGGGACATTTTAAGCGCTTGTTGAAATTAATTAGTTTTTCCTATGTACATGCTCTTTTCACTTGGACGGGGCAACAGAAAATGATAGATCAATGAAGCACTTATTATTTAGACAAAAACAAGATTTGTTGCCTATGAGGACATGAATCCACTAACCTGCCCACACAGAAAAAAATAAATAATGAATTTTAACAGGCACGTAAAATTCTCACCGTTTTAATTTCAAGCCAAAGGAAGCGTAAACAGCGAAATCGTTTGCAATCTTTCGTGCGCCACACAACAATGTTTACAATCTTTCATACAACAGACTAGTTTCGGGCGTTATCTGACTAGAATTTACTAGAAATATCCCACTAATTTCCGGCAAATCTAGCGTTCCCGTTATGTGCATTGGAGGTTCGCCCTATCGAAACATTCTGAGCTTTGGCGTAGAAGAAGCATAGAAAACTCGCGAAACAATCGCATAGTGTTGAAAAATTCAAGAAAGATTGACCTAAGCTGTAAAAAATGGTAGGAGAAAGCACTGTGCAGAAGCTTATGAGTATACTAGTTTTAAGGGAAAAGTTAGAGTAATCGCCTATCGTACGAAAAATCAAGCCAACTGAAATGCAAATGGAAAGAAAACATTGTTATGTTTACGTATAAAATAATCAAAAATATACAGTGTGGGCTTTTTTATCGAAATTGAAAGTGTAATTCTATTATACTTGATTTGAACAAGAACGTTTGTTTTATGAAATACTTTCATTAAAATTTTAGTTATCAAATTTAAGATTGCTCATTTGGGAAGTCGATATTCTAGTGTTTATTGCACGATGTCCAAATTGCACAGACACGTGGCAGCGACCGGCGATGATGGCTGGATCACGCACGGAGTGACATGTAAGAATGTACAAACTGTTCCTTATGCACCAACCTCTGGCCCAAGAGCAAATGGATCACGCAAGAATGATTTATTGCCTTCCAAAGACAGAGAAGGGAGGCGGGGAAGCAATGAGGAAAAGACGTGAGAAAGTAGAACATTTCAACGAGATTTTAATTAGTGTTGGAAACTTTAGATCACAAATAATAGCAAGGAGTCCGCGGGAGGGAGCGCAGTTTTAAAAGCTATATGTTGATGAAAGGGCAAACATCGAACGGTCGAAACACGGTTGTGTTTTTCGTTCTATTCTGATGCTTTATCAACTACGGCTACGGGCGGGGTAATTTCAGTTTTCCTGTTGACGGCATGATGCCATTCTACAGGTGCATTTTGCCATTTGGAATCGAACAAATGTTACGGTGACGGCCGCAGAAGATCAGTTGCAATCTTCGTGCATCGATTTGTCGGAAGGCAAAAAAAGTTTGCTGTTTGATATTTATCTTGCCAATAATGTTGCTAAGACAAGAAAGGGGGCGTGAGGAAACAGCAAAAATGTGTAACAATTTTTAATTAATCTCTCTTGATTACATTGTACCTGCTGCTGCTGTTCTTCAACTTGCAATATCTGTGTAGCTATTTTTGAAAGCGCTCCCAGTGCAAGGTCAAATGTCAATATTGAACGTTCAAATTTCTTTTCTCAATCGTATTTTTGAAGTAGTTAGTGGGAATTTTTTTCAGAACTACACAGAAACTACACAGAAAATAATCTGAAATTCAGATTCTTTTCTGTGTAGACCAGTGCATGAGTGATTTTCAGCCACGTCGGCTAGTTCGTCAATTTATGAAAACCGTTTGTAACCGTGACAAAAAAATAGCTGCTTATTTAGGCGGTCTTTTTTTATTTTGCTCCTATTTTGTAATGGTATTCTTAATCTTATTCACTCCCATAAATAGGCTACCCCTTTCTGCTAGATTGAGTATTGATATAATGTTTATCGCTTACGAGAATCAATGCGACATGACTACGACCTCACTTCTTACACGGTAAATCTGTAAAACTCAGTTTATGACTATATTTTGCACATTTTCAAGATAATAGTTCATACGTCAAAACGTGACTAGTTTTTACACACTAATGAAGAGTACTTTTTACGCCTTTTCAAGTATATCAACGAAGTCAAAAAAATGCGTAAAAAGAAGGCACCGCTGAGAAAAGAAAATTAACTGCCCGTGACGTGATGCTGACTCCATTTTCACAAAAGCATTTTTTTGTAAGCACAGTCGAATTGTTCAAGAATTGTTTAGAGCTGTTGTAGTACAGACATAGGAGGAATTATCCAATACGTGAGATACAGACGCATTCGCTAAATTGACAGGTAAGTTATATCTCTCAGGGACGAATGACCCGAAGGGTTAAAGTCCCTCTCAAAAAATAATAGAAGAAGAATAGAAGGTAAGTTATATATTTGCTTTTGTCGGTAATTACAAGTGTTTAACACTGTATGAAACATAATAGGTCTTCCATGGCCTGTGGAACTGCATCCGGTTATTAGGGACGAATCATCGAGCAATAAACATCATTTTCATCGAATACTCAGAGCATTCCAGCTTCAATGAATCAAAACCGAACGTCTCAGGTTCCCATGAATTGGTACCCAGGGGACATTCGACCGCTGTCGATGACAAGTTTTGTGAAGGTTGAATCCAAGATACTCGGTTCAAAAATTGTTGAAAGCCGGCTAAAACTTCTTGCTGCGAACGGTGAACTTTACGAAGACGATGATTGTATGATAGTTTCCGATCAAGACACGGCTGATGCAACCGTAAATGATCTGTGTGATAAAGTGAAAATAGCAGACGTCGAGCTTGGGACCGAGCTTGGAGCCGATGTGCTGGTACTTCCTGAGCAAAGAAATTATATTCATTTTCATCTTGACTATCCAGCCGCTGCTATAAGGTTAAAGTAAATAGTTCCAGAACGTCTGATAATCAACTCTGTAACAAAATACGTGAATAAATGGTTGCGCAAACTTTTTAGATCCGTATTTGTAATATATTTGATTTTTTCAATAAATAAACATGGCTACGTAATTTATTGATGTCTTTTTCACTTGCGAATTTGAATTTCGAAGCCGTTTTCAGCCAAACTTGAGCAATATTCATTTTGTCGAAATGCGTAAAAAGTACACATCTAATATGTTCTCAAAAGAAGTAAAAAGTATGCATATTCACTTTTCAAAAGGAGTAAAAAGTATGCATTTTACACTTTAAAAAAAGAGTTAAAAGTATGCCTTTTACACTTTTAAAAAGGAGTTAAAAGTATGCACATTTTGACGTTTCTTCAGTTTACGCAAAAGGGAGTAAAAGTAATATACTCCTTTTCGGCGTAGTCCCAGTTTCCCTCGAAAAAGCATACTTTATAGCCATAATAGCGTAAATCAAGATTACCGTGTAGTGAATTTCATGAAGCTTTGAAAGCCGGGTTAATATTCTCCGGAAAATACCTTTTTTTTTAACTCGATCATTGAGTAACTTTACTTTGACAAAAATACTTCTAAATAGTTCTTGTTTTGCGTAAACTCCAACAGCCGTGTAAATATAATTTATCGCACAAGTTCGCCTCAAAGCTCATAAAAGGGAAATTCAATTCAAAAAGCTTTTCAACTTGCATGCATTCAACATGCACTTGCGCAGCCACATTGTGCGCAACTTTTGCTGAATCTTGTTTGAAATATTTGTCAACTCTTGCAGTTGGTTGAAATTGATTACCTGTAATGGCAGGTGGCGCTAGAGCAGCATAAAATATATCTCGGACTCAGACTTGGAAATGTAACGCAAGACTAACATTCACAGATGGCGCTCGGCTATAGTCTGTAGAATAAACTAAAAACGCTACCCGGAAGAAACAAAGTACCTAAAATTGAGTATATTTAACTTGAAATTAAGGACTGTTGTTGAACTGGAGAGATGGAGAGTAAATTTGATTCTGCACAATAGGTAAAGATTACTCAATAGGTAAGTACTTCTTTAACAACTCATTTTTGATTAAACATGGAAGTCGTTTGCACACTCTTATTTGTTGAGTTATATGAGAATTAAATACCGAAAAACAATAAATAAAACTTAGTCGAAGATTGGCTATCAGGAAATTCTAAACAAGTGGAAGCGTCCTGTCGAAGATGCTTTCACCGCTTGCATAAAAAGCTTTGATTCATTTAGAGAAAAAGCTCTCAGTGCTATTCGAGCGACATCTGGTTGTCTATTTGCGCTCGTCGAGAAGATCCAGTGTGTGCAGATTACTTTTGTTTTCGTTTTGAGTAATCCCGTTGGCCAGAAAATAGTATGAATCCCCGTTTCATTCTACTCAGTGACTAAGTAGAATTGTATTACTTTCGATCTATCTCACACGGAAATGTTACTCAATTTTAGATCTACTCTAAAATCACTTTTCCGTACTTTTTTCCGTGAGAAATAAAGCGACAGTAATACAAATCAAAGACAGGGTGTTATGAGCGTGTGAATTCGAGGAAAGTTATCCACATGAATCTGTTCCACAAAAACTTTTCAATTTATTGGCCTAAAGCTTGCTTCAGATAGAATTGGAACAAAAACAATTGCCTGTATTTCAGTTATTTATTATTGAATTCAAGATCTTTTATTTATACAAATGTAGCGTTTTCTTCAGACTTTTTAAGAAAACATACGGATAAAATTATTCGTCACGGTTTCGAAGGAATTCTCGAATTTTTCCTGTAACACGGCTCATTAGGCGGCGCACACCTTCTTCGTTCATCGATTTAGCTATCTTATTCCACCAGGTCTTCATCTGATTGATGTCTTTGACAACCTTTCCCTTTGCCTTGAGTCTCCTCTTCATGATTGCCCAGTATTTCTCAATAGGGCGGAACTGGGGGCAGTTGGGTGGGTTAAGGTTTTCGGAACAACCTGGACCCCTTTCTCTGCATACCATTCTTGAACGACTTTGCTGTAATGACAGCTTGCCAAATCTGGCCAAAACATTACGGGATGGTCGTGGGATCGAATGAACGGCAAAATTCGTTTTTGGAGACACTCTTTTTGGTATAGTTCCGACGTCATTGTCTTATTTGTAACGAAAACTTTCGTTTTTTACCACAGCTGCAAATGCCCTGCCAAATCATGAATTTTCGTGCAAATTTGTCGGCAAAAACAAATTTAAATTTGGCTGGAACATCCCCCCGAGCCGTTGCCAAGTAAAATTTTGACCTGGGATTTGCCCGAAGTCAGCCTTGACATAGGTTTCATCGTCCATCAGAAGACACCCGTCGAACTTGGTCAGCACCTGGTCGTATAGCTTCCGAGCACGGATTTTGGCCACACTATTCTGTTTTATGGTCCGATTTGGCTGTTTGCTAGCTCGATACGACTTGATTCCTTCCCAGAGTCGAGTTCTCCTCACGGTACTATGGGCAGCACCGAATTTTCTGGCCAAATCACGGTCCGACAGATTGGGATTCCTCTTAATCGTCTTCAAAATCTTACCACGCAGTTTCCGGTCGACAGTTCCACTCCGACGATTGGCTTGAGGCTTCCGAATCGTCGTCAATGTTTCCTTATACCGTTTGATAACGCGCCATACGGTATTTGTGGGCAATTTCAGCTGTTTAGCTAGCCTAGATGCAGACCACAATGGATTTTCCAAATAACTGTGCACAATTTTTCCCTTCTTTCGGCTTCCATGTTGATTGTTTACAAAGTACAGTCGATTTGCGGAATGTCAAAAATACATACGTGAAGCTGACAAAATTCCCGACACGTGGGCGCCAAGAACTTCCAAATCCGTCCACCAGGAGCGCCACAATATGAGCAAAAGTTTGTTCCAATTCTAAATGAAGCAAGCCTTACATAATTTTCTAAAATCGCTGGAGGTAAGGGACGGAAAACTTTTACTCCATTGACTAATAGATATAAACGCTTTTGAAATTATTTATTTCAGTATTGTGGGATATCTCGTTAAGGATTTTACCGTTCAGGGGATACGACCAGAAGTTTTCTATGGTGAATTGTTTGTAAACTAGAGGGAATTATCACATAATGCGTGTAGTAATTTGGTGGTTTCTTAGAACTTCTGACATCTTCCTCTTTTCTTCTAACTGGCTTTGGCACACTTTTTAACGAGCCACCGTCTTCTCTCAACCAAGTTAGTCTGAAACACTTCCAAGACCTATTAATCGAGTGGTTTTTTACTACCACTAAACGCGAAATAACACAGATTTTGAGGTTTTATCTTCTAGAATTCCGAGATAAATTGCATCTATAATGCGTTTTCACATAACTTTTGAATTCATCGGACCATGTTTGCCTAAAATCGCTGATGGAAAGAGACGGAAATCGAATACTGCCACTGTTGGGACAAAGCTGTCAAAAACACTGAACTTTTTACAGTAACTCGTTAGCACGAACCCAATTGCTCGCTTGCCGTGTCTTCGGAGGTGGTCTGCTCAGGAGGTCACCTAAGATGGAGGTTATCGGATTCCAATACGGTAGTCAGATACGTAAAAAAAACAGCGGACGTCTGCACTCTTCGACTATACGTTTTCAACTCCTGTATGTTTCGATTACTTGTATGCTAGGTACATTTTTATCTCTAATGTAGTGTAGGTGTGGTGGCGATTTTCTAACTCTAGGTAAATATTTTTTTTATACGTAGGTAGGCTTGGTAAGTATAGTAAATGTGTAGTGATGGTGATAGGGTTCCTAAGATAGTGTAATAAATACAGTTCATTTTCTTCTTTTAAAAGTTTGATTTCAGGTTTTAGTATCGCGCTCGTACAGCCACGTATGCCAAACGTCAGTTTCAATTGGTTGATTACTGGGTTGATTGGTTGAAGTCCACGTGAAGGCAGGATGTCTTCGGATGCCCATTTAGTTACCATCCTGCGGTCCCTCGTCGCGACTGCCGCCATAGGGTTACCAGCCGTTGTAGTCATCACCATTCAGGAACGGTTCGCCTTTCCCTCGAAGCGACTTTGCCGCTATTGGGTTGCCAGTCGTTGAAGTCATCTGAACGGAAGTAATGCAGAGCCAACTGACGAAGTAGCAGTGACGGTAAAGTATTCTTTGGAAGCGGACAAAGCTTATGAATGCTACGACGATAAGTGGTGTTATTTACCAGCCAATACGTCTCTTTCCTCAGACGTTCTACCATCCGCACCCGGAATGGTTCTGATAACCCGTCTGGTGCCATTTGAACGGTGGTTGATTGTCATCTTGTAGCAGTACCATATCGCCAGCAGCAGGTTTGGTTACTACCAGGCCATTTGTAGCGTTTTGGAGGTAGGGAGGTATTCTTTGTGCCATCTAGACCAGAATTCTTGGAATACACGTTGCATTCGCTGCCAACGTGACAGACGGTGCTGGAGTGCTTTGGAGGTCAGGTTCAGGGAAGGATTCAATAGGACCGCCAATGAAGTGACCAGGGGTTAAGGGTTCTGCGTCTTACAGGATCGGAGGATATTGGAGTGAGGGGGCGCCGAGTTTAAGCAGGCTTCCGCCGGGCCAGCGTGGTGAGCATCTCTGCTATGGGTGAGCAAGGACGTCCATGGTTACCTTTTTGAAGTATCTCTTTCGTGGATTTACGCATGCCTCCCATAGTCCACCGAAAGTCGGAGAACGTGCGGGAATGAAGTGAAATTGGATTCCCGTCCGAGAAGATTCCTTTGTGACAGATGATTTGTGTTGCTGGGTGGGTGTTGTAGTCTCCTCAGTTCGCGATCAGCACCAATGAAATTTGTTGCATTATCGCAGTATATATTTAGCAGGTATCCACGTCTTGCCCAAAATCGTTCAGTGCTCCAATAGAAAGCTTCCAGTTGTCAACAGTGACCAACTCAATATGTGCTGCCTTTGTTGGCATGCAAACAAAAATGCATAAGTAGCATTTCACAGGTGCCTGCTTTCGATTCCCCTGGGTATAGAAAAGGGCCGCAATAATCAATTCCAACGTTGCTAAATACTCGATCTTGGTTCACGCGAACAGTTGGCAGATCTCCATAATTTTGCTCTGCAACCGAAGGCCGATATCGAAAACTGGAGTTATGCATGCATGTGTAATAGATGCTGGTGCCTTATTTCGTCCATCTATTGGCCAGTATTTTCGGCGGACAGCAAGTAGATGAGAAGGTCAGCGTGCATAGTGAACTCATGCATGTCACGAAAAATTAATTCCACCAAAAGTAGTTCTTGGGAAGCAGAATAAATTTTCGGCTGTATGAGATCGCCGCATTTTGAAGCCGACCACCAACTCGAATTATGGCCTTCGCGCAGGTCCGTATGAACGGATTAAGTAGACACCGAAGTGGAGATAACAACCTGTACATGGCAGGACAACTGTCGATGTTCCTCCGCGAATGTTACAAGTTGTATTTGAAGAAATAACCACTACTTTCCATCCGATCTCAACTCCTGCTACTGATAACGGACCTGCCATGTGTGCCTGATTCAATGTTGTGCGTCTACAATTATTAATGAAACGGTTACCGAGTCCCAGTACTCTTAAAATCTTGTAAAACGATCTGTAGTCTTTGAACGATGTTCAAACCAGCAATCATGATACGAACTACGTATGGAGACTACTGGTGATTTCGAGCTTCCATTTGTTCGTGGAATAAAAGTTACTCATCCAGGCTGTTGATGCTGGTGGCCAGTCTTCATGGGTTTTTTGCAACCAATTTGGAGCCTCACCACCACAGTTGATTCGAAACCAGAGTTTCGGGGTCAACCACGTGAAATGTGATCAGCTGGGTTGTCATGCGCATCGAAAAACCCGTGGCTCTAAAGGTACGATATTGTCTGTCAAGAACAAAGAGTGGGATTCTCAGCTTCTGCAGATGTGAAAAGTTATTTATGAAACTGGACCAGCTTTCGTGAAGATCTGCAGGAAGTTGCTCATCCAGTTTAAATTTCTTTCCCACAGGCCTTGAATGAGCGTCTTTGCTGCTGACTACTACAGGACCTACCGTGCAGTGGGTCAAATAAGCTGGTTGTCTGAAAAGGACTATGCGTTTTGGTATAGTGATCGGTATGGTTGAACTTAGGAATTTTGAAGAAATTCGTCTGTCGTTGGTTCCATAGTAATCCCAAAGCGAATAGGAGACGATTGGTCAGGTCTAGTATCTGTTCTGTCTCCCAAGGTCGGTGGGTATCTCGCGCATAAGTTCTATTGAGATTCGAAGACCATTTTCGCAGCGTGAGTCCTGCTGATTCCATTGTTCATGCGGGCTGGCGGTGGCTTTCGCTGCTTCCGCAAATGTCGAAACCGTACATCAAATCATCTACATAAAATCCTTTCCGTACTATGGGCGCAGCAACCGGAAAATTTACCTCTTCATCTGCCGCAAGTTGTTGTAGACGGCGTGTAGCGGAGTACAGTGCGGTGGTGGTTCCGTAAGTCACCGTGGTGAGCTGATATGTTTGAAGTGGTTCCGTAATAGATTTACGCAAAACAACTTTCTGATAACGCCGATCGACATTAGCCACAAGTATTTGGCGGAACATTTTCGCCATGTCCGCTTTAATTGCGATTCACTTCATGCGGAAACGTAATAATGAAACCATATCGTCTTGAACTGTAGGGCCTTTCAAGAGAAGGTCGTTCAAGAAAAAACCAGAGTCGATTTACACGAGCCGTCAAATACCACCCTCAATTTAGTGGTGGTACTTTCTGGATTTAATTACCGCGTGATGCGGTAAATAAAAATGTTCACCCAATGCGTCTTCAGTAGCGTCAGCCAACTCCATGTGGCCTAAGCGGATGTATTCATCCATGACAGTGTATTGATCTTTCCAAGTTGGAATCAGCACTAAAATTTTTCTCATAGCAAAAAAAACGTCGAGGTTGCGGTAGAACGAGAATTACCAAGATGACCAACAAGCTCGGCATTTTTGCAGGCAGAGTAACTACGTATCGACCTGTTGAATCTCTGTGCGTAGTAGATACGAAAATTTCCTCACATCCGCTCTTCAATTGACCAGATGCAATCAGACCTACAAGACTCAAATCCCAAAATCTTGCAACTTGTTGTTCGAGACTGTCCATTGTGATGACATAACTAACTAGTTGATTCTTAATGCTGGTACCTGGTATGCGCCTGATACTAACCACCCAAATGCTGAGTTCTGAAGTAGCAGTTTGGTGTCGTTGAATAACGCCATGGCCCGACGAAGAAGATTAAAAATATCTCACAGCCAATAACTATGTCAACTGGGCCACATGTTGCGAATGTTGGATCAACTAGCTTTATGTGATCAGGAATGCCCCAATCTGCGATGTCGACTGATGATGTTGGTAGATCAGTTGTCACTCTAGGGAGAACGAAACTCTAACGCTGCCCGGTAGCCGTTGAATCGTACTGATGATACTGTTGGGTTCGAATAGAAGTGACTGATTTCTTCTCTGCACCAACGCCAAATAATTCCGTATTTATTGGTCATTTTCAATGAGTTTAGCAAGCGACAGAAAACGCTCAGTCATGAGGTTTTGGTTGTGAAGCATTGTCAGCGAAACCCTTGCAACCGCAATGTTTCCTTTCGGGCCAATAACCTTTACAAGCGCCGTAGACAAGAAGACTTGAGCATAAGGGGCGGTTAGATCGAGACGTCACAAGTGATTGCAATCTTTGAGGGGTGCCTGACGAACTGGAAGGGATAGCGATTCGATACAATACCCATGGTGCTAGAGTTACGTTCTTGAGAGGATGAAGATTGTTTTATTCGATCCGTTGATTTAGCGAACTCAGCGTCGACCCTTTTGATGTATGTAGGGAGACTGTTAACGCTTTTGTTGCAGAATCGACGAATGGCGTTGTTTGGGCCGAGTAGTTGGTGTTTTCAACCATACAAATTTACTACAAAGACCGTTAGTAGTTATTAGATTCGTACGCTCAGGGAACCAAACAATCGTTTAAATTTATCGCAATAGTATACTGGGTGCTGTCCATTGCACGCTAAGCAAGATGGTTTCGATGAACACATCGTTGCATGCGCTGCCTTCGGCGAAGGAGACTTCAAATTACGTTGATAAATATCGACTTACAGATTGCAATTGGCAAAGACTACGATTCTGCAAAAACTCGATTAACATCTCGTACGTAGGCATCTCGCTGGATCTGTTTTTCTCCGAAACATTATTGGTTTGGTCCGAGACGACACGATAGCATGTATACTAGTAGCGAAGTTTCCATCCATCGGTGGGTTCACCTGAACTGCGTAAGACACCCAGATTTTTGAAAATCACCATCCACCAGTCACCAGATAAAGGGCTTGTGCTGATTCAGATTGCACCTTCGGAATGAAAAATAAGTGCATTAGGGTGACCTTTAATAAGCACCTTTGGATGCTCGAATCGATCTGTATTAACCTTTAAGGCCACGGTGGTTGTTGATGTGAGTGTGATATCGTGATCAATTTTGGCAGCTTTACCTTTTACTGAGGCTTTCAAATAATGAAATTTCTGGATGCTCGATAGTTCTATTGTTATCATGCCAGAGAGCGAAAGGTATCGTAGAATGAATACCATTTATCTATTTCACCCATGGAATTCAGGGAGTGAAATGCTGGAGCAGCAGATAGTACCGCAAGCTGCACCAACATTTAGGTCGGTCGTACGCTCCGTTTTAACGGTGCAAAGTGAAACAAAGGATGCCTTCAATGTAAAAATTAATTCTTTAAATTCCTCGGAGATCCTCTTGTACGTCTATCTCTACCTCGTCCTGTTTCTGTTCACTAGTTAAAATTTCCAAAGCTGAAGAATGCTCCTGATATGATAGTAAATTTCCTCCATTTTAGCATCTAATCAGTTTGCGCCTCCACTAATTTGGAATTGTTAAAAAGTTTCCACAAATTTTTGGATGCAGTAAGGAAGTCCATTGCACGTTGGCATGCAATAGTGTGAGACTTCATTGCTGCTGATATGCTTGTCTTGGGTTTAGGTTCACTAGGCATATTTGGGTTACTACAAGCTTCTCGAGAGTTACCAATAGTAATCGGAAGGGTGTTCGTGGTATGACTCTGACCAACGAACAATAGGCCTTTGTTAGAGAAAAAATGGCGACTTACTTGAGATTCCGTCGACTTACAAGTGTCAAAATGAGTGGTCCTTACGATTAGGTTCCTTTGTCCTGATGCAAGTCTTCCTTGGGCTTTGAGTTGGAGACTGAATGTCCAACGGGGGTGAAAAGTATAACCTTGAAACCACGCTTTGCGGTCAACTGAGGACGATTCTAGTAGGTCACTTGAAGGATGGTCTATCTCTCGATCGTAAATCAGCGATGGGTTGTCCCTGGATTTTCGGTGGTTTAGCAGTTGCACTGTCGGATGTAACTCTAGCACCGACACCTCAACAACTAAATAGACGCTAAAGATGAACTCGAAATCCAGTCTCTCCTTATCTGCACTGCTATTATCCCAGCAGAATGATGTCGAATTGGCGTCGTTCACAGCTTCTATTGTTGCAACAATAGAGTTGCTCACAATCCGCACTGCTCCGATAATGGCATCCAGTTTCGGTTGATAATATCCGGCTCGAAGAACCATGTACGAGCCCAATGCTCGCTGCCACCGTGTCTCCGGAAGTGTAGTGGTCTGCTCAGGTCCCTAAGATGGAAGTTATCAGTTCAATACGGTAGTCATATACGTAAAAAAACAGCGGACATCTGCACTCTTCCGACTATACGTTTTCAACTCCTGCTTATATTTCGATTATCGCTTATTACTAGGTATTTTATCTCTAATGTAGTGTAGGTGTGAGTGAGTTTCTAACTCTAGGTAAATATTTTATACGTAGGTAAGGCTTGGTAAGTATAGTAAATGTGTGGTAGGTAGTGATAGGGTTCCTAAGATAGTGTAATAAATACAGTTCGTTTTCTTTATTTAAAGTTTGATTTCAGGTTTTAGTATCGCGCTCGTACACTCGTAAAAACGTGTTCCTAACATTTTGGAGTCTTCAGATGAAAATTTAAAAAAAATATAATGCATTTTTATGTATGTATGTGTATGTAGAAAGCCACCATCCTAGCGTGGGCCTTGCCCTGCATGCGGTTCCACTTAACAGAAAGATCATGCTTTGTTACCGTTCTAAATTCAACATACTGCTGTATGAAGGGCCAAAAGGGTTGGGCAGGTCCGTAAGCAGAGACACTTACGCGAAACCTGCGGGAATAAGAGAATCTCCTTCCAGCAATATGATCCAATAAAACGAATAACAAAATACGCAATTCAATTAAGCTTTCCACTAGATGGTTTGTTTGAGAAAGGCGCGTCAAATTCATTACAACTGTTGGAGTGGAATGTAGCAATCATGAATGATAGACACATCCCCTCCTAGACTCCGGTTGGCCATCCACTCCATTGTCCAATTGAAACTTCAATGATGCCCTGATGCACCCTCCCATCCCAGTATTTATATGTTTTAAATCAATGAAATATAATCAGGTTCATGCAATATATATCAAATATGAAATATATAAATGAAATAAGTATATATAAGGAGTATGTACTTTGAGACGGAAAAATTGATAGCCTGTTCTGTATGTTTTCAAAACTGTATACCTTGTAAATTTCCTTTCTGCTGGTTCTTGGGAGCAATAACATGTATGTTTGCACTGCACCCCGAAGCAACCTAAACCTAAAATCAAATATGATGAAACATGAATGTATTAAATTAATAATATGAATAAATATGATATGTAAGAAAATTTAAATATATAAAACAAAAATACATGTACATGTATACAACGTTGAAATTCCACATCCTGAAAATTTAATATGATAATAAGTAATATACAATGATATGATGAAAATAGTAAGATATTATAATATAAATACTAAATAGTATACATTTTGAAATAGTAAACATGTATGTACAAAATACATCAGACATCCATTGGTTTCTCTCTGAAAAGAAAAATCAGGTACGCCCTAATATCTCAAATGTCCTGGAAAAGCTGAAAGACAGGTTAAATCATCACCATTATCATAGATAATATCATATCATTTAATATCTCAACATAGAATAAGAATCTGACGTTTTAGTGTAAAATAAAATTACGAGCAAGCCAGTAAACTATAGTAGAATATATATCCGTAACTTAGCTGGTCATCGAAAGACTTCCGCTGTTGCAGCTTCGATAAAATTAATATCTATCAAGAATTTGTTTTCACAGTTATAGTCAAATAACATAATAAGTGTAAGTATAATATATATCTGTTATCCACTGGTTTGTAACTGAAAAACAAAGATTAGATATGTTTTAATATCCTAATAGTCTTGGAAAAGCTGAAAACAGCCAACAATTATGAGAAATAAATTTTACATAAGCATGAATAATGCCCAAAAACGTAGATTAAGTAAAACCAGACAAAAAAAAAGTCCGATAAATCTTATTGGTCTGGATCTATAAATGATAATGGGGAACAGGAAAGCAATGATTATAAATTATATAGTTTTGGTGAATAAGGGAAATGCTTTTTTGAGTAGAATTTGTCGTGTATAATGCTTCCTACATTTTTTTTTTCAGTGAAAATGGCATAGAATATAGATAAAATAGCGAAGGGTTGTTATAGTATAAAATGATAATACCAATTTTAATTGTATTCACATATCTACAGATTGTGATCCTGCTGCAATTGTAGACGGGCCCGCTCATGCACTACTAACCTTAGATAAATTATCACAACCACCGAAAAAAACAAAATATATTTAAAATTATTTA
This sequence comes from Aedes japonicus, assembly GCA_034211315.2. Classification (NCBI taxonomy): domain Eukaryota; kingdom Metazoa; phylum Arthropoda; class Insecta; order Diptera; family Culicidae; genus Aedes; species Aedes japonicus. The sequence continues at coordinate 45,415 of JASCZW010000476.1, forward strand.
AAAATACTTAGGAGTTCCTTGGATGACCTGAAATTACAAAGAATAGTATATCTACAATATCGATGTGCTGCTGCTATAGTGGAAAAAATAATTGATGTGATATAACCACAATGGAACTGACTCTTAGCTTCGGGTCCTAGAATCCCTACTGAGCCCTTGCGGCACGTCAAGCCGGCCAGTTCAGCGCAAGGGATAAAAAAAAATATAATGCATTTAAAGGTGACAAATCTTAGTTCGCAGCTTCGCCACAGGCACCGCTGCAAACTTGATTTTTTTTAAATGATGAGATAGAGAGTTAGTGTCTTTGCCAAAATTGTAGATAATTTTAATACAAACAACATTGCTGAAGACATCAACCTTTTATCTGGTCACTGTGCCGAGATAAGTGTTTTTTTTTAAATGGCGGGCTTTGGAAACTTGTTTTTTGTGATTATTTAATAAATGTGCAGTCTTAGGTCAAAATAATGTTCTACAAAGTTGTACAAATAATCATAATATAAATTATAACCTTACGTCTAAAACCTTCATGGGAGCATATAGCAGTGTTCTATGAAGTAGCGAATATACCATTAAAACTATCATAAATGCTAATATTCCCAATTGAGAACCCTATAATCCCTATTATGTGGCATCGAGTCAAAGTCTTGCGCTGTAGGTGATCGACGATAAAGTGTTTTGACATGACTGCAGATGCCACATCAATAGGCGCATCGACTTACATTTCTCCAACACAATGGTGAAGCTAGTTTGCGTAGGAATGCGAAGAGATTCGAGAAATTTACTAAGTTTCAAGGTAACACTGCCAGGCTACAGAATGACGTGATTTTTTGCTGCATCTATAGCAACAGACCCACCCTTTGTATAGTCTGAACCTTACACACTGTGAAGCTTATGGAGCGCAGTGGAGATCATCATCTTTCTTAATAATAAATATCTAATTATGCCGACGTCAATCGAATAGTTGTTAAACGGGTAAAGCTAAATTTCATTTTACGCAGCGAACAGCAAACGGACCGGAACAATCGGCAAAGACCTAGGTGACGAAATAAGGACTAAGATTGGAAACTCGGACCATGGAACTGAAAATCGCTCTGCATCTTGGGTTGTGATAGGATAATCTTCGACTAGCTTCAACCATACAACCATAGACTCTAATACCAGTAGGTCCCGAACAAATACGATTTTTCTCTTGGCTCAGCCAGTACTACACTCAGCGAAATAAACTTTCGATATTCATAAGATTACATTATGATTTTTTGCTGTAAGGAATCAGTATGAATTTCATAAATTTATCTTATGAAATATAATGATGTTAAAAAAATAAAAATATGGACCAACATGGATTCGAACCTTGAACGTTGAGGTTGTGAGTCCAGTGACTGGCCCACTAGTATATTTCAACACTTGTAATCAGTAAAGCTTAAAGGCGTACAAGAACAACGTCGGGTGAAACAAAACCCATTCATAAGTCAGCCTTTTGAAATTCTAAAGCATCGTTCATAAGTTGAACCTTATGAAATTCATAAGATTATTTGGTTCAGTGTAGCACATCGGTCCCAAGCTTAATAATGCGCCCCTAATAAATAATGAACTCACACGAAAACACTCTCAAATATTCTGTCAAAATAACACAGCAAATTAGTGATCCTCAGAGTACAGAGATATACGGAAATTCAATCCGATGGTTTGGCAACGGTGTTCGTTTTGTTTACAAAAGCTGCTAACACTTCCGCAGAGTAAAATGTTCCAGCTTTTTGCGTGACTTGGTCGTTGTCAGCTTTTATTGTTTACATTTATAACGTACAAGTAACTTGTATATTATATATTTAAAAAATATCAACTATAAAGTGTATTGCAAAATTTTGCACAAACCGCGGAGCTGTTAAATCATCGAATTGCGTCAACATAAGCTACGTCAAGAATATTGTTGGTGTACACGTAGGTGTACACCAATGTATCACCCTATATGTACATAAGAAAATCGAGACAAGGCTGGAAGCGGGTTGGCCGGAAACTAGCGTATGGACGACTAGTAACTCTCCGAATACGCTGATGATTACTATTGCAGACTTGAATGAGTATGTAGGTGATTCCTAATGTTGACTTCAGACTTGTCGAATTCATTATTGGACGGCTATGAGGAATCTGCGATCCACACAGACAGTATTAGACACTGGAGCAGAATTTTCTTCAAAATACTGACAACACGGCACCAGTGAAATGAATTGACTAAAATGAAAAATGACCTTCTGTACCAACACAAGCAACATTATCGAACACAGATAATAATAAAATATCATGTTAATATTACACAACGAGTTCAGCAGAACACGAATGAATCATTTTTGATTTTTGAAGCGTAATAAATATAAACCATTTATTTTAACTCCATTTCAATACTTAGCAATCGAAACATTTCAGCAAATAGTAATCATGCTCGTTTGGCTCAGATTTTGACAGTTCTCGCTGCTCGATTGGCTCAACATGGCCGCTTCCGCATATCTCTGCACTGAACCCAAACATCCTCCTTTTATCGAATGAATCCTCCGTCGGTTGATATCGAAACATTGAAATCGCATTTTCGAATGATAGATGCAGGCGAAGGACGATTTTCTAGAAACCAGATGATTATCCTTCCAATGTTGACCAACTAATAAATCGCTTAGTGAATTGACCTCCCATTCAAATTCGAATGCATGCTGTATGAAAAATCGTCATCCCAAAATCGAATGCGTATTGCATTGGAAAAGCCCTATAACGAGAATCATTTGAAATGAGGATGACAACCATTCGATTTTACATCATTCGGTAAGAACCTATCAATCGCTATAAGAACTGGTACCATCACAAATTAACGATCGAAACCTGCTCGATTTCTCATGGAGTCTCGGTTAATTGTTACCGAACTCCTCAATTTATGGGCTCCCGTTGCAAGCTTTGCTCAACGGTTTTGAAAGGATTATATGAGATAATTTTAAGTCCATGATTTGTTTCAGATTAAATTGCTTCATAAATCGCTAATGCTCTTCACAGTTTGGAGCAAACATCGTATTGTATTAGGTTGATTGTCATACGAAACATGGATGATCGTCATACGGATCTATCCATAAGACAATCATCCGATTTCCGAATGCTTTTCGTTAAAGGGCGCAATCGAATTACTTTTCAGACGATCTTGGGACGATGTTTGGGTTCAGTGTACAGCAAATCAAAACAAAGGCGCAAATATGTACAGCAAGGTGCTGGCCTCAAGGTGTACTTCGGACCAAGGGGTTCTACAACAGTGAACCAATTTCAAATCGCTAGTTGCATATTGATTGTTGATGCAACTTCGCGGTCGTAGCCCTGCAGGAACTTTGATGGGCAGGAATGGAATAGCGGACATCGAGTGGCTACTGTTGGGCTAAGGACCAGCTAGTGCTGAGCAAAAGGCGTCTACACGTCATTGGATGGTTTCCGATCACTGCGAGAATATGCAATCTGAGGATCAAGGGATTGTTTCTTCAACTACAGCATCATTAACCTACATTGCCCATATGAAAAGAGACCCGATGATGGAAAAGATGGGTTCTTTTCCATCATCGGGTCTCTTTTCGGCGGAACGTTAGTATCGTCATTGACGACTTGAATGCTCAGGTAGGACGAGAGGCAATCTTCGGACCGCTAATTGGTCCAAACAGGACCTGCATGCCGCATTGAACAAAACCACTTGGAGATCTGCTGACCAACGGACAGAGCATCTAATCGACGGTAAAGTCTTCTCCGATATAATCAACGTTCACGCCGCAGTGCGGCCATGAAACATGGACATTGATCATGCAGGACCAACGCACCCTTGGTGTCTTTGAACGGACGGTGCTGCGTAGGTTTAGTGCAGATGGAAGACAGAACGTGGAAGAGGCAAATAAACCACTAATTGCATCAGCTGCTGGGAGAACCTCCCATCGTTCACATCGCTAAAATCGGCCGACAAGGGTGGACTGTGCATGTCGTAAGAATGTCGGGTGACAGTCTAGTTAAAACAATTCTCGACAACGATCCAACGGGCCCAACGGAGACTCCGGTTACATCGCAAAACCTCGTAACCATGTCTCGCCAAAAACGGAAACGAGAAATCGTCGATATATTTCTACAGGAAGTGTAGTGACCGAGACTGAAAGTCGATTTTCTTTCCGACAGTGAAAAGCTCTTTGTCACTAGCTTGCAGACGCAGTTCGGAGGGCTTCTTCACCCAATTCAAGCTCAAGACGGGGACAGCTGGATCTAACATTCTTGAATTTCAGAGGGGGATGAGAGCTTTAACGGGTATGACCTATGGGCTGTGATATTCACGGTGCGAAGCGCTCCGCCAGAGAAAGCTTTTATTAATAATTTTATTTTCTTTATTCATTATTATTAATTTTTATTACACCAAACAGTTGAAACTTCTAATAACATGTATGGACAATGACACGCTTTGTTACAGAGATAAAATAATAAGCATAAATATACTTTTTTGTTTATGCAAAATGTAGATTTTTTTTCCATTATGTGATTTTATCGCATTTTCCGTGTGTGAGTGTGTGTATTTTTTTTAATTCCTCGAAAGTACTTTCTGCTCTAGTGTTACTCATTGTTTAGTTTACATTTTTTTCTCAGCATTTTGTTTTGGTTTTCTTTCTTCTTTTCTGTGTTGCTCGTTGATCTTTTTCTTCTGCTGCTTGGTTACATGTTGCATTTGATCTTCTTTTAATGTAGCTCATATCTGCTTTGCTCTGCTTCGTGTGTATGTATATTATCTGCTTCTTTTTCTTTCTCTTTCGCTCGAATTGTTGTTCTCCTCTATTTTGAAACGGTTTTATAATGTGCGTCAACCACTTGTTAGGTATGTTTTAGTGTTTTATTTTGGGCTTTATGTATAATTTTTTTTCCTCTAGAAATCGACCATTATATTACAGTTTCGTTACGTTTTTTTACAATTTTCTGTAGGTTTCTTTTTGTTTGCATTTTTTTAGCTTCTTTTGTGTGAGTAGTTTTTCTCGCTTGGTATTTGGTTTTCCCCTTAAATTTTATTTATAATTTTGATAGAAATTTTGAGAAAAAATATTCTCAAACGTAAGTGTCGTATGTTCATGCTTTTCTTTTTTTATATATATGGTTTAAATGTTTCATTGTTCAACAAAATCTTCTTTTCGTGTTGTCTGATTTCGGTTTCTTGGATTTATTTTTTGTTCTCCTCCGCAACGTTTCGCTCAAAATTTACTTTATTCTAGATTTTAGTCGTAGTTTTCTTCTTGTTTTTACTTTACAATAAGACCTTCACTTAAATCATTAATAGAAACGAAAATGTCATTTCAAAACGTAAGATATCTTCGCTCGTTTTTTATTTTTGTTTGTACGTTTTCCCATACTGCCATAATTATCAGACGATTAGTTCTCTTCACCCTATCATCAAAACTTTTAGTTTGTCGTGTTTTAGATATTCACTTTTTCCGCTTAAAATTAACAAGTCCTATTTGTTGGTTTTCACTACCATAGGACCAATGGTATCCGAAATTGGTTCACATGATTTTTGTTTTTGTTTTACAGCTTTTGATCGCATGACAAGTTTTTTTTTCTTGTGATTTATTTTTACTCTTGAAATACTGTTCTTCTGGTGTTTTTTCACCTTATTTTTCTCGTTTGAAACTATAAATATCACTCAGAATATATATAGAAATATTCGGTTTTGCGTTTCTCCGTTTTCTCAACTATGAGAAGTGGGTTTCGATTGCTGGTTGCCACGGCGACTCGATCGCTAAGAAACGTTACCTCAGTTTTTATTTTTTATTTTTTTTTATGTTTGGTTACTTGCCGAGTTGGGTAGATTTAAATACAATGATTAAAATATTTCACTTGGATGGTTTGCCTTACGGTATGTTTTATTATTTTTTTATTTAAACTAGGATATTTTTGCCAAAGTTACCACAAATTTCTTTTATCTAAAAATTTCTTCTATATCTGGTTTGCCTCAATATGTTACGTTAGGATTTTGGTTGCGCTTCATAAAGCTATTATACACCAACGATTACAAAATATCGATACAAAAATACTCTTTTTCCATCGTACTTTTCCCTTCATCGTCAGCGATAGTGCTTCGGCTTAATTTTTCTTTACATAGTTTTTTTTTTGTGTTAGGAAGGTTATTTTTACATTTGTCAACCAGTGACTGAATTTGGTTGTACTCAAAAACGTGAGGTTGAACGTTTCCCGGGCGGCCGAATCGAAGGGCCTATCGCAGCAATAATGTTCTCTTCCTAACGAATTCGTTTTTACGTCGGAATTTTTCTGTTTTTGTCTCACCTTCTTTTGTTTTGTTTCGTACTGCTGCCTCAAGTGGTTTACTTCAAAGTAATTCTTTTTGCGCGCAATCATTTTGTTTTGATTTGTTTTTTTTGTTGGTTCTAAAAAGTGGTCTCGTTTTTTAGTGCTCCACGAAGTTCTCGAGATTTTGTTTTTCTTTTTACTACCTTTTTCCGTAACTATCAACCGAAGTAAACTGATAAAATTGATGGTTTTGTTTTGTTCTGAATGATTTTTGTTTTATTTTGAGTTTTTGTGGCCTGACTATTTTTGTTTGGTTCTTGGATTTGATTGTTTTCTTCTTCATTACTTTGCTTTTTTTCTTTGTTTAGTTGTTCAAACTGCGCTGCTTCGAAAATTTCCAAAAACATAATATGAATTTTGCTCCTACCGTCGGATTTGCTGTGGTTGTTCTTACTCTCTTCTTTCTAAATATTTCTGCATATGTTCTCGTACTTCCCCTTCGAATAATGATAAGAACCTAAGGTCTATATAAACAGTGACAATAAAACTCAATCGATACACATAACAAAGTCCAAACCGAATCGTAACTCGTTAACGCAAATTCTTGTTCTGTTCAAAACACACTCGTTGAAACTGTTGACCGAAACTTGTCTCCGAAACTGTTTTGCTGATCAAAATGGTTTTGCCGTTTGTTTGTTTGTTGTTTAATTTTCATTTTCCGAAAAATTAAACCGTCCGAGAATTGCTGTATAACTGTGAGTGAGTGGTACAATTTTGATTCCGGGTTTCGTTGCCTGAAATGCGGCCGCACTATTGTAATCCTGTCTATTGTCAGTATTGAGTAGGTCAAACGCCAGAGAGTGGTATTGAACTTTTGCTGGGTTTTCTGATAGCGGATCGCCGGGGGGTTGTTGGGTCGGAGCTGCTGCCTATGTCGGTAGGACGAATTTCGGAAGGTCCCCCTTCCGATGCAATGTGTTCCGAATGTTTAGGCATTGGATCGAAAATATTGCTTGCCAAATACGCGATCAACAGTAGGAATGAACGTAGTCTACGGTCTACGAAGGGGTGGTTGTTTGTGTCAATTTTGGGTAATTTTGACAATTTTTCAAATCGGAAGAGTAAACATTTTTACTTTAGGCATTTAACTGAAGTGAAATTTTGTTTCCCTTTTCTGATAAAGTCACCATCCAAACCTGTGATTCGTGGAATTTTGCAAATTTTTGCTTTCCTCTGAATATTATCAGAATCTGTCGGCTAAGGCTAGGATATGGAACGAATTCGCTTCGATCTCTGGGATGTAGTATTTCCGGAGTATATGTGTGTCCTGTGAGTCACCGGTTACCGGATGGTTACCTCACCGGAAAGAATTGTTCAATCGAGAATTGTGCCATACGGCCAAAGAAAATACAATATTATTTTCAAAACATTGATTTCAATTTTTGCATTCAAAATAAGTTTATTTGTCAAAATTGGTACGATATGCACCGTTAAGTGTGTGCCCCAAATCTTAAAATGTTGCCTAAATTCAATCGAAAAATAGCAATGGTCTGTTTACGATATTTTGATTTTCTGGGTTTTCTAGTATATTTTTGAAATTATCTGTGAGGAGGAATTCAATACCAGTCACTTCAAATGAGTTTCATAATTCTTGCAGTTCACGATGAAAAATAGATCCATCGCAAGGCTTTCTAAAGGCTTGCCTTCCATTTGTTTCTATAGCGTTCCGTTGACGGAAGTATGACAGAAAACAGTTGACTGTCGTTAAAATTAGAATGTTAGAATTGAACATGTCAACGAAAATCATTAGTTGCTTCATTTCACTTAATTGATTCTCCCTAGAACTTCGAAAAACGGATTAATATTGAAATTTGCTATATACAAATTTAAGATTTATTCAATTCGCATGAGAATGTCCGTTAGTCACGTTATGACAAATGGTCTTCCTAATAAGTTCAACGTAACGTTCAACAATTTTTTGCAGGTTTTACAAAAAAAAAGATTTTATGTTGATTTTTCTCATATCAGCATAAAAACATTATCATTTGTGATGAAATATGGTTGTTATTTATATTTGTTTCTGTTTTGATAGTTTCACTGCAATGTGAATTAGCCAGTTGCCTTTAAGTATAGGCGAAAAAGGCTGGTTCCGATTAGCTTTGAAAAAAAATAGCCTTCTTGCGATGATAAAGTTATGTGTGCTATGTTCACGCCAAGAGGTGGATCGCTCAGCACACTTTTCTCCAGAGATATATTTTAGTGTGTTACAAGCGTTGCAATGTTCTGAGTGTTCCCGTCAGGTGCTGAAGATGCCGATTTGTTGACAGTCCAAATTTTTACTTTTTGCTGTCCATGGCAACGCATGTTGGCAAGGTTGCTGGTTTCTTATTTCTAAAAGATCAACAGTCAAAAGTGTTCCTCAGTGTTCAAACACTGTGTGGATCCACACATGAGGTATGGATTGAAAATGAAAAAGTTCCACAGTTATCTAACATATTCATCTAGTATGTAAGACACACTGTTGCCCTTGGCCCACGCTCAGTTGGAAGTTTTAAAAGTGAGAACGTCAAATGATATCGATGCTGAGATTCGGTTAACTGGAAAACTGGAACGACATCTGTAGTTTCCTGATTGCAGTTTTTTGTAGTTTTTGCATGCCATCAACAATATCTCTATAATTTTCAATAATTTTTACGACCCTTATTTGACAATTTTGTGAACATAATATTTCTTAACTGTCTGCATCATTATTGTCAACGTTCATAATTCGATTCCCAGATAAGAAAAGAGATACATTTTTTCTTTAGTCGTCAGGATTGCTATGATACAATCACCTATTTTGACTATCGGTCGGAATTTTCGTGTGATCTCCGAATTTAATCACCCAGTACTTGTAAAATTTTGTTGAAACCAAAAAAACTTGATGCTTGTTGGTTTCACATGAATTTTCTGTTGCCTTGATATTGATTCCACTTGAGAAAAGGCTTGATAATAATTTTAGAAATTAATGTCGATAGACTGAAATAACTCAGCATTTGGAATTTCGTTGTTATTATTACGATAATCAACCGCAAAAGCAACCGCAAAGAGATCTAAAAGGGGTTTGAAAGCCCTTGAAGGTGGACAATACTTAGCAAACACAGCTACTGAATGCTTGTTTGCTTGTTTTAGAAAAGCTTCTCTGTGGAAGGCAGAGAAGAACTTTGAAAATATGCAATTATGTTGATTGATTTTTCGATTGCCATTGTATCATCATTTGAATTAAAATTTCACAGCACTCTGAATCTATATCAACAGATTCAAGAATTTAATTATATGACAAACCCGATAAACACCAACTGCAGTATGTGAACACAAAAATTATCCACCATTGCTACAAAGATATAATTACCATGTGCTTTATTTAAATTTTAGTTGATAAAATGGATGTGCCCACTCGTTTGGTTCATTATATAGCATTTATGATTTTTCCATTGAATGACTATTGAATTATCTTGACCTTGCACATTAATTTCATGATCAACAGAAAAAGGAAGTGAAACATGCAAAATTAATATGCTTAGTACCATTTTGCCGTGTATAAGCGGTTCCTGTCACTTTATCGAATGAAAACATTGCATGCAGTAACTGTTCTCCTTTCGTCGTGTATAAGTTTTTGTTATTGAAATTTAAGTTCTTGTGTTTCGTAAAAAGTACAAATTTCGCTGAGTATCCGAACACTGATTATGCAGCATCACAATTATGGTAAAAGCAACTGTCTAATTTCTGATATTGTGCGGATACGTAGAGATACGCTTGCTAAAATTGATCAAAAGTTCAAAACGAATGGCAATACTGGAATTGATGACTAAGAAGACTTGTTTGCCTATCTGAGTGAGTTTCAAAATTCGGTTATAAGTCCTAACTGTTACCTAACATAATCCATTGCCTTGTATTCAGGAATTCTACACTTTCCTCTGTCTTCCAATTATCTTCTCTTGTGGAGAGTGTGTGCTGCACTTATAAATTATTATTTCACACGAAACGTAATTCAAATTTTCATGTAAAATCAAGAGTCGCGAAACAGAAATAGACGCAACTTGAAAAAAAGCTGTATTTTATTAAAATTATTTTCGTCTCTTTTTACTGATTCTTATGTGCTAGAGGCTGCTTTCATGTGGTCTCAGGGCACCAAAATTAACATAAAGCAGAATCAGGCCAATCAAATGACCAAAAATGGAAGAATGTCCACGTTCTTTTCATCTGCTGGATTCTGAGCATCGAGTTCATGTCTTCGATTTAAACAGGCTAGATGTTCTAAAACTTTTCTGAAATGTTGATAATGGGCCTGGTCATTTCAGTATATATTGCTTATCTATAATATGAGAAAAAGACAAAATCAAATTATAGACCTAAATCCGTCATTTATAAATGTTCTCAAAATTGGCTGAGTAGGTTTAGCTTCAATTAGATGGGACGAAGGTTTTGAAATTGTGCAGTGATGTAGAATTGTTAGCATCATAATAAAAACATGGGGATCAGTTGCCTCAATCTACCAGAATTTGACGGTTGTTTACGTTGATTGCTTACTATTGGAAAAGGGTCTCAGCTGGGACTAATATTCTGAAAATTATTATTTTCTGTTAATGAGAGTTTGCTGGCTTGAAAATAAAGACATCCCAAAAGGCGTGGAAGATAAATACCTATATCGGATTCAGATTTTTTGAACATGTAACTCAGAGGATCTCTATGTAATGTTCCAACATTCTAGGAGCCCCCACTCAAGTCACGTTTCCGTTAAGTCATCAAACAAGACGCTGGTAAATTTGTATTACGTTATAGTATGACTCGAATTTGCCAATTGCAAATTACAAACGTTCAAGTGCTAAAAAAAGCACTCAATGTAGCCAAAAAAACAAGTCTGTAGAACAATTTTTGCTGACAACGCAAGAATGGCCTTAAAATTAAGTGTTTAGAATACCTATAACGCTGTTTTAAAATTTGACTATAGTTTGCCTTGGATATTTGTCACTTTAGTTTAGATTTACAGCAACTAGTAATGTTTTTCGACCTGCACTCTCATTATTCCCGTGAGCAATGATATGCAATAATTACCTCTTAAAAATTGTATCATGCTTTCAATTTCTAGATGCGCCATCTCCATCTGAAACGCACAAACTCCAAAGCCTGCTCACAGTGGGAAAATTTTCCTCCTAATAATGTTTTCCATTAAATTCTAATCCCCAAAAAATAACAACACTTCACTATCGCCACGATTCCGACATCGTTTCGGACCTTCCTCGCCGTAGAGGCGATAGGAAAGCACGAACCTTGAGCTCGTGAATCGTTCGTTCAAAAGGCAGTCCAGAAAATCAAATTCGTGTTCAACGGAAAGTCCGAAATCCGACACTCGGCAGGTCCTCGTCGTCCCTCAAAACCACCGCCCCCCTGCGCGGTCCGTGGTGGCAAAAGTAGGTAAAGAAACACCACTCTTCAGCGCTTATATGAGCTGGAGTTGCACAAAATTAACCGTTTGCTATTGTTGTTTTCTGTGTTTGAGTTTTATTTTCAACCGTTTCCCTGTTTGTTTATATTTGCGATGGTCAATTGTAGTTGTAGTAGAGTTATTTTTCAATTAGTTCGATTATGCTGCTGCTGCTGGTGGCTATGTTTGTTTGTTTTCTTTCTTTCTGTTACTGTAGTTAAATTGGCTGTTAGTTAAATACACATCGTAAGTTTATGACTGATTATTACTGATTTTTTTTTGGCTGTATGTGAGTTTTGTTTTTGCAATGTTGTTTGGTTTGATTTTAAATTTATAATTCGATACGATAGATTCGACACATTCAATACAAGATGTTTCCGATTGGATTATTTTGCTGTTTTTCGAATAATTTCAACTAAAAAGTCTTTAAAGAGCATTGAAAAATCGCCAAAATTGTTCTTACTCATTTGCTTTTGTTTTGATGTTTGTTTGTTTTTAACCTTAAGTTGTTTTTCTTCGTTTTCCATTGTGTTGTTTAAGGATAATAAAATACAATAGGAAAAATGCAAAATGTATACATCTCTACATGCATTGTTATTAGTAAGTAGTGGAGAACGGAATCGAAACGCAAAAATTGTAACAAATATGAGCGAATGCCGAAATGTTTTTGGGTTTGACAAAACTAAAACCAATTTTGCTCGTAAGCGTGTCATTATTACCAGCATTTTACTGTTGTTTTTTGGGTTTCGATTTTTTATTTTCGTTCAAAAATTTTGGCACAAATGTTTCATCTGTTTATTTTTTTTTTCTCGCAAAAGATTTTCAACTACGGTTTTTTACTGTTTTGAGTGGTTTTAAAGACTTTTTTCTGCTATTTTCTTTTGCATATTTTTTTTCTTCAAATATTTTTAGGTACTTTATCCTATTTCAACTTAAAAATATATTTCCCCGGCGAGAAAAATCCTACATCCGGGGAAGTTTTGCGTGTGTATTATCGGTTCTGTAAAAATGAAAATCGGTAAATAAACATGTGTTAAGTATTTACATCTTAACTCCAGATTCGGTTCTGTCTGCCTTCTCAGGATGCCGGAGGGCATCGCTTCCTCTCTCGCTCGCTCGCTCTGACATTGTTTGGAGTCGATAAAAAATCAAAGAAATCATTGAGAAACGTGTACCCATCGCGACACGCTCGCTCGCTCTCAAAACGCTTCGCGGTGTTCCTTTAGAACAGGAATTGGCCCAAACGTTTGCCACTGCCAGTGGTGGTGGCGGCGGCGGCGGCAGCGACGGGTACCTCATCTGGTCTATTGTTTGTCGTACCTAGTATAAACGTTTGCTGTTTGTGGGATTAGTGTCTGTTTGTTTTCGTATTTTGTTGGATATTACTTTCACCTTCGCCTGTTTGCTGTTACAGTAGATGGAACGTTTCGGCGGCAGCTGCGGCGCGTCGTTCGTCAATCCGATGGTACTGAGGTGTTGGTGGTGGATGCGTTGCCCCTCATCGCCAATCGAAACGTTTGTCCATCTCCAAACCGTTTGTTCGTTCGTTCGTTCGACTGCTCTTCGATAGCAGTCTCTGTTGTGTAATGCATATATCTCACAAAACTTTCTATGAAAAATAATTGTGGTGGTTACATATTAAAAAAACGGAACTCAAAACTCCCAAGTAGTACCGAAAATATTTTGCCATTTGGTTTTTGGATCGATCATGATTTTGAAATTTGCCCTCTGTAGTGTGCTAGATGTAGTAGTTGTAGTAGTAGTAGTACTGTTGTTGAAATATTGTTTGAGCCGACAAAATACTAGTGGTGTGTTAGTATGTATGTCTCCTACAGATTTGATTTCCTCATGTGTCCACATGGGTTTACACGTTGCGCCAAAATTGTGTGCCGAAATGTGAATTATCGGATTGTGGAAACGAACGGAAAAGTATATGTGTGTGTTTATGTGCACAGATTAAATCAGAGTAGTTGAATCTTTTCCCATTGTTTTGATGTGTGTTCAGATTTTACTGTTTGCTGTAATTTTTTTTTGCTGTTTCACAATAAAAGCATATTTATGTCAATTCAAATAATGCTTCACTTGCTTGGTTTTGGTTTTCTTTTAGGTATTGATGTCTTTTTTTTTTTGTTCATCATCTTGGTTGTTATTACTGCTGTTGCTTTGCTGTAGGATTTTCCTTTGCTGAGAAATAATTTTTGAATACTTCTGATTATTTGATACTATTTACTGTTTGTGTCTGCGTGTTTATTTCATTTTTTTCTTTTCATTATTTTTTTTTTTCATTAAATAGAGAATAAATACATATGCGTGTGTGTGATTGTGTGTGTGATTAAAATTAGGTTACAAAAAATAAGTAGTACCCCGTAGTCTCAACCGCAGACCGAGTGTTCGGGCGCTCAGCGGTCGTATGAGCCATTCATAGGAATCATCAAAAAATCCAACCCTGTCCCGTAGTTCATATCCAGCGCGAACAGATCGCGCTCCAATCCAATGTAGTAGGAGCAAGATGAAGTGCTTCGAAGTAGTCCGAAAGATTGTATTTTGAAAGGAAATTTGCAACCTAGACTTCCATTTTGGAATAGGTTTTCCCACGGGAGGCATTTTCCTCCTGGGAGGGGCAGCAATGGCCCGACCGAAAAATTGTCCGAAAATTGAAAATTTTCATCGGTTTTTTGTTACCTTCATCTTCTTACCTTGCTACGAATATCCCGCAAAAAATGTGTCTCACTCCCTAAACGCTACTAAAGATAGTTACTGGCTCAACGCCGATCGCGCCCGTCCAAAATCTCACTGGGCCGAGCACGGATTTGCGTTTTTCTTGTTTAGTTTATTTTTATAGTTGTAGTTTCGAATAATTACTGGATTTGCTGTTTGCTTCTGCGATATTTTGTTTTTCATCATTTTGTTTTTTTTTTCTTTGTTAAATAAAAACCTAGTTATTTTCTTCACATTAAAGTTGCTTCAATTACAATTTGATTCGATAATTATTAAGTAGCATTTGTTTTGATGAATGCAGTTTTTTCTTCTGTTCTCTGTTCCTTCTTTCCTCTCTTTGGAGAGATTCTCATCTTCTCCCTTTTTTTAAAAGTAAATTGACGATTCTTCAATACATGTGTTTGTTTGTTTATTTCTGTTCCAATCTTTACACAAAAACAAAAAGCGTTTATCCGGATTCGGGTTTCTTCTTCCTACACAGTAGTAAACTGAAACAATCAACAAATAAGAATTCAACAAAAACTCGCTTCCTCCCTGGCGAGCACCGGCTTGGCCAGTGTTGGAGAAAATTACTCGCTTCCTTTTTATGGTACAAAAATTGAACTAAGACTGGGCGAAAATGGGTTGCGCACGCTGCTACATCGCGTGCCTCCTACACATTTCTTGGTAACTGATAGCTTCAATCAGAGTCATTCAAATTAAGCCGCTAACAAAATTCATCGTAAAACAAAACATATTATCTTTACTATCTCATTTTCGCTATGCGCTTCACTCCTTTCTGTAGTTTGGTTTTTTTTTGTTTGATCGATATTGGAATTATAATAAGAGTACTTAAAAGTTAGTTAGTAAATTTTTATGCAAATTTGTAAGTTTGTTTTTGTTTTACTGCTGTTACAATCATGCTGCTGCGCTGTGTTCATTGCAATGTTTTATTTTTGGATTTTGTCATGAACATTTAAGTTTTATTTTGAATCCGCATTCGTTCGTATTTTCAATAAGTTTTTGGAAATTTTTCTCTTCATTTTTTGTTGTTAGGATGTGTGTGGTTTTTTGTTTTATTTGATCGAGTGTGTGATGTGGTACTTTTGCGCAATCGTATTTTCTGCATGCTTCCACTGTAGCTGATTTTTTATATACTTGTTTATTAGTAATGCTTGCTCTTTCTTTCTTTTCTTCTTGTAAGTGCGTCTGCGTGTATGTGTTTTTTTTTCGTTTTCTTCTGCTATTTAGTAGTTGTTTGGTGGAGGATGGAGGAGATTTTGGATAAAGAACTCTTTCAAATAAAAATGTATGCATTCGTAAAAACGGAAATCATTCGAGACCACTGCACTGACAAGAGCGCAACGTGGCCGAAAAGGGGCGAAACTTATCAGCTTTCAGATTACAAATGGATAGTAGAATCGGTAGTTTGCTTACAATATTTCATTTAGATTCGTGTGTGTAAGTGTGTTCGTAGGTTGAATATTTTCTTCTGTTTTAGTATGCATATTTTTTTTTATTGAATACTACTTACTATTCACTGCTTGACTTCCTTTCTTTTCGTAATTATAGTTGAATGAATTACTTGGCTTTTCTGTCTCTGAATTAGATAACGGTTTTGTCCAGGGCTAATACTCCGGTGAGAGCTCGTGCCTCTACAGTTTTTTTAATCCGGTCCGGTAGATACATAAATGACTTCTGGAGTATTTGACACCATTTGCTTTGACATTCTGTCCAGGTTTTTTTCCGCTTCATTTACGTTTACTTAGTACGTAACAATATAATTTTGGATTTTTTTTCTTTATATAATTTATTCTTAAATGTAGATTCATTTTTTTTAGATTTTTTTTTGAGATTGACATAGTGCATACGTCGTGTTATTTCTAAACTTTCCATTTTTTGTTTTTCCCTTTCGTTTTGCTGCTATTGTTTGCTGTGGGTGTGTGTATGTGTGAGGAACTGAAAAAATCCGGTTTTTACTATTGCATGCAGTTGTTTTGGGTTTCTGTCTGTTCAGTTTTTAATTTCGTTTTTGCTGCTGTTGTGGTGGTGGTGGTAAATTTGACTTAACAACTCAGAAAAACAACACCGGATCGCACACAAACAGTCGTGCATTTTAGTGGGGCGAGAAGTCTATTAAAGGGCCCGTTTTTTTTATTTATTTTTTATTCTCTTTTTTTTGTATATAAAACTTATTTATTTACTTTTCATTTTGTAAAAATCAACATTTTATATTTTTATTATTATTTTTTTCTTGAAGGCACTTTAGATCGGACGTGGTGGCCCAAGAGTGTGTTTGCCGTGTTTTGGTAAAAAACTTTTAATATTCTTTTTTTGAACATGAATTTTGACGCTTGAATTTTGGTACGAAAATTTTGACTCGTGGATGGTGATGTGTTGCTATTGCAATTTTACTGCCAAATGTGGTTTGCTTGCCAAAGAGCATTTGCCAAACGCGCGTTCGATTCCTCCAAACGTGTGTTAAAAACTGAAAAGTCTAAACATTGTTTTGGTTTTATTTCTTTTGGTTGCCTTCATCGTGACTATTGCAAGAACGGTTTTGGATTGTGTCAGAGATAAAAAACTTGTGGCTATTTCAGTTTTGAGAATGCCCGGCTGTTTGTGTGGGTACGATCGCAACTGAACCTGGTTGGTTTTGTGTGTGTTGTGGCTTCTTTCGTTTCACTTATAGATTTTGTTCGGTTTGTTTTGTTTTACTGTTTTGGCTCATTCATATTGAAGCTGTTATTTCGTCAAAATGATCATGAAGAGTGCTGCTGCTGCAGTTGTTGTTGTTTTGGACGTTGTTGTTGTCATCGTTGTATCAAGCTTTCAGCATTTTTAAAACACTAGTCGAAACTCTGCGAATTTAGTGTTTCTTACCAATAGACAAGTAGTTTTTCTGTTCTGTGTGGTTTTTGCATAGTTTTTTTTTGCTTTTATTTTTGAGTGGAGTCCGAATACAACTTGAATGACATTCCTTGTCTACCGTGTGAGTGAAACATCCGAAAGGAATTCATGCCAAAGGTGCTCTCTGTAATCGAAAGTGGAAGTAGTTGGAAGGGGTGCGCTTGTTGCTTCTTGGCATTTGTTGAATGATATACAGAACAGCGGCCTCAGAATAGATGTCCTGACTCCTTATAAATCACTTTGAGTTTCATGGCAAAGTTAGTAAAAAGGCCTTTTGTCTCAGAATTATCTCGCTGGTTTCAGGAAGTCCTTTGAATTCGAATCACATCGAAATACATTGCAATAATTTTGGGTGTGTTGCAAGTACACTTGAGCGCTGATTGCTCGATTGACCACTGAAAGAATTTTTTTGTTGAGTATAACCAACACCCTGCGTTTGTCTGTCCATTTTAAAAAATTGATTCCGTCTTAATTGAAGTGAAGATCGCTTGAATCCGAAAGTGATCGCCTTGGCCGAATTATTTAAGTACTTTGAACATTGAAAAGCTTAAATCTAAGAAAGCGCTGAGATTTCACTTGTCAAACTGTGGTAGAATATTTGCTTAACGGCAGCATACAAACTACTAAAGTTTTGCCTCTTTAATCTTCGTAGTTTCTTAGATTACAGCCTTCAAAAATTCGAAGTGTCGACGCCATGATGGCGGCCATTTTTGAATATAGGCTACCTTCACCTTACATCATCAAATTTAGGCGCTGTAGAATTAGTAGCAGTTTGATGTTGACGCATCTTTGTGTTGAGCTGCCCACTTTTAGTACGAAACGGATCGATATGTAAGAAAAAATGGACATGAGGATGTATAACATTTGAAATCCATCTTCAAGTTGTGTTCTGAATACTTCTACGAATGTACTGCTCATTGTGAAACACATTGCGGTTGTGACATATTGATAATGTAACAAATAGGTTGAACATGCGGACGAAATGTTTTTGGTTTACTATATTTTAAAGTTGAATGAATAATTGTAAGGCTAATGAAAATACTTTGAGCATAAACGTGGATCGTCGTCTTCTACTAAAGCTGACCGGACGTGTAACCATGTCATCAAGGAGGAAGAAGTTGGTGTCAGTCCAGCCAAACATGAACAGCCTGTTTTTCCATCGGGGGGATCCTCATTCGACAAGTACCGAAGCAATGGTGTAAACGCAAAACCAGTGCTCATTGATACCGTAGGCAATTGTCAACGTTTATCGACAGGTTCGCGTCAATCAACACGGTGTCTAAGCTGCTGGTAAAGATTGAAATATTATTTTAATGTGGATCTGCCCCAGTAGTCTTTGCAGTATGATAAACGGTGAGTGAATTTGATGACCTTCAAGAAATTTCCGTGAGTTTTAAATCAAGCAGGATCTTTCATAACCAGGCTTAACGATTTCCGACTGTTGAGCAGATTTTTGGAGACAATTTTGGAAAAGAAAATTGAAAACTTTCTTTTGGCGTTTCATAGGGAATGTCTTTTAGACTTTGAGCAATTCTCGCCTTTTATAACAAGAGGCATGAAACTGTTATTTCAGAATCATATATTTCGAAAGAAAAAAATCAGAACTTTTTGGTTTCGCACAACATTTTAGGCGGACTTTTGCGATAGAGCCTTTGAATTTATTCTGGATTATAAATGAATCTTGAAGGCATCCAAGAGATAATTATAGAGGAAGTCCCGGAAGTCTGTCTGAACAAACTGAAAGTCTACGTACTTCCATAGAATGTCCAGATGACTTTTAGAGTAGTTCTTGACGGAACTAGGATTTCCGTGCAAAGGACTTTCAACATTTACGAGGAATTTCAAGGTTGATCTAGTTGAGCTTGAGCAATCTTTCAGTATTTTAGAAATCAACTTGTATTATAGTCAACTTGAGAATTTTCTACTTAAAGGAAAATGGTTTAAAACGAGATAATATTCAAGTAATTGTTTGATTATTCATACATATTCGTTCCTCAGCGCATTGATTTCAGCTGAGGAGGAATCGAATCCACCCTTCATATACATTCCAAGTTTTATCCATAACTCATCAATCACAATTATGTATGATTATTAGATGAATACATATACACCACTCAAACATGCAGGTTCATTTAATTTAGAAGACAAAATTTTATTTATTTTTAGATTTGTGCGTCGAAATGGCAAAGCAAATCAATCATAACGGTGGTAATTTGTGAATTCGGTTAATTGGATATTAACCTTCTTAAAGAAGATGAAATCCTTCTTTTCACAACTATCTTACTCAGATTTATCTTTCATAGCTCATCGAAAAGAAGCTTGCTCGGTAAATTTAGAATGATTTGCTAAAAGCTTTCGATGAACTTACAGAAAAGTTAAGGTTCTTGGCTTATACCAAGAAATTTTAGGAAAATGCCCAGGCCAGTTTCTTCTTGGACAATAACAACGAATCCTGAATAAGATCATTTGCTCTATGACGATGATCAGATCTATGGTCGATTTGAATCATTTATTTTGACCATGATCGGTTCTGTAAATCACTCCGTGTGCCAGCGTGAGCATGCTGTCAGGTGGACCCAAAACGAATGTTTGAAATATTTCATCATAGGAAAAATCACTCGCTAAAGTGGTCAAGGCGGTAGCCCTCTAGGAGTGAAAGAGCGAACTGGTCGGGCTGCGTTTAAGGTGAAACGCTGCTCCATGTATTTTTTCCTATCTTTCATCTCCCTCTCGCAAACTTACCTCGCAGTTTCAAATTGATAAATTTCGATTGTTAGTGAATGAACATCTAATCGAACTCTATCAGATTGCCCACAGCAAGTAAGTATACAAACTGATGTGATTAAATATTCAATATCTATTACAGAATCAAAGTTATATCAATTCTAAATTTTGAAGAAATGGCTGCCGTCGAGAATGCTTCAACGTATGCCGTTAAATGATTCAAATTTCATTGCCTGCAAATCTGAAAAACATCGAATTACAATGTTTTTAGTTTTATTTGAGTTCTACAATTGTTTCTTTCCATAATTGAATTTAAATCGATGCAATTAATTTAGTTACATGTTAATTATTTCTAAAGTCGCAAGTTTCCATATCCTCAGTGCAACAACCGCACCCCGCTTCCGTTTGTCATTCAATTTGTTCGAAAAATTTCGACAGCGCTGAAAAATTTTGAATTTTGAAGAAAAATTTCCAATTTCAACCAAGGAGGTAACTTAACATTTCACATCGTGCTTCCAATTGCGCGGAATTTGTTTGACTTTGTTCGTCGTTTCATTTCTCTAAACTGAATGGTTATATGCCGAATTGCTCGCCAATCATTCGATTCTCATAATCATTTTTGTCGAAAAATAATCCACTTTCAAATATGAATTCGTTTTCATTTGCTCGAATTGGTGTCGGTGTGTGTAAGTTGAAAACGATGTAAACTGAGTGCAAACGCTGGTGGCCCTTCGGTGAGGGCCAAACTAAACCGATAACGATATTAAATACGCTTCGCTCGACAGTGGATGAACTTCGTGGTGTCTGCGCCATCCGCAGATGGCGCAGCCCGCGAAGGCCATCAACAGTAAAGTCGTATTACCCGTGGTTGGTGGCATCCTGTAAATCATAAATCTCAAACATTATTTCTCTCCGCTCTTCTTGTTTTGAGTATTTGTGTGCTCCTATTGCTGTAAGACTAACTGTAGATAAAACGGGCGATCAGGGCCCGGACTCCGGGGATCGCCCGCCCTCAATAACTAACCGAAAACCTGTTTCCAAACCAAGGATGAGTACAAACTGAAACGTCTCTTCCGACCGGCCACGGCACTCGAGCGTACATTTCGTTCGATCGAAACCGCGGTCAGTCGTGCTTGTTGAATAATAGATCTGCTGGTTTGCCGAATTGTTTGGTTGGTTTCCTGAACCTGATCGCGAAAAGTTTTTTTTCGTTTGTTCGATTGTTTTTTTTTTTAGAAATAACCGCTACCATGACTATATTTTTTCTTCTCTTTTGAAATTTGTTATTTTTGTTTTTTTTTCTTGGGAATAAATTACAGTTGATTTTTTTTTGCGTTTAAGTATATCTTTTTGTTTTAGCATTTTTAATTATAATAATTCGCAAGAAAGTTTCCCTTTCCATTCTGTATGTGTGTGTATTTTTTCTCTCTGTGTTTGGTTTGGCTTCCAACAATTTTACATATACTACATCCCACATTTTTAAAAAACTTTATCAAGTTTTTCATAGTAGCTGTATATTTTTTTTTTTGGTTTTAAGTAATATTCCTAGCATCCCCTGTGCTATATTTTCATTTCTTCTGCTACTCGATTTCAGCACACTTCTAGTGGCTTGCTTCCCCTTGCTTATTTATTTGGATCTTGATTGTAGTGAAAGTGTTAGTGTGTGTGTTTTTTTTCTTCGTCTTTCTTCGCTTCATTTTGATACTCGCAGTTTTGCCCCTTTTGTGATGTTTGCATTTGTTCATTTCTCAATAATCATCCTTCGTTTTGTCTCCATGTTTAATTAATTTTTATTTATTCTATTATACGACTTAAACAAAAATTAAAATCTGTATGATTTTTTTTTCTTTATTCATCCATTTCTCCTTTGTCAAGAAAAAAAAAACAACGCTTTGTTAGTAATGGATAAGTTTTCCGGTTTCCTATTTTGGTTCACGGCATCTTCGATGCTCGCGAATGTTGATGTGTGAACGTGTTTGTGTTTGTGAGTGTGTCAGGATCTGTATGACGAAACGTCGTGAGTACACTAAAAACGCAGATGAATAGAACTCCTGATGTCTTTCGCTTGCGGACAAGTCCCTTCCTGTGGTCTTGTTGGTTTCGAAATGTGACTTTCCGCTTCGTAATGTTCTTTAGAATTTTGTTGTTGTTTGATCAATGATGTGACACGCAAAAATGTTTACTTTTCGTTATTCCGCTTTTATCCGTCCGTTTTGATTTACAAATAGAACTAAGAAATAAAATGTGTAATTTTGAGAAATCCAAATCGAAAAGTAAACAACCGAACTAGTCCGAAAATGGTGTAACCAAGGTAAGTAAAATATCGAACAACATCATAATTCATAAGATTTCTCACTGGATTCGATTTGTTTGCTTGTTTCTCGCGTAGCACAAATCATCACACTAGTAGGATTTTCGTTAATTAATTACCTTAATAGTCTTGTGTTGCTTATTCACATTTTAAGATTTTGTTTTCGTGGTTATTTTTCACCTTTTTTTGTATATAAGAAAATATAAGTTAAGGCAGATTTTGGTAAAAATTACACACAACTGTTTTTTGTTTCTCTTTTTTAACCTTAGTTTTGTTTCCTCAAAATTGGTTTAAGTGTATGTTTTCTCCGTTTTTTTAGTTTTAATAATTTACTCTTATTTACGTTTTTTTTTCATCTTCTCCATACTGTCTCTTCTTTTTTTAAGATAAGGCGCGAAGGTGCTTCAAATAAGCTTGTACTTTTTTTCGTGATATTTTTAGACCGGGTATCCCAAACATTGCCGAGAACGTGTTTTGTTTCTTTTTATTTTTATTTTTTGTTGCTTTTTGATGTCGTTTTGGTTTTTTGGTGAACACAAAATCGAAAAAATTGTCTCCAAAAGTTCCGAAAAATTAGCGATTGTTAACCAAATGTTCTACCTTCCTTAACTGGTTTCTCTGTTGGTTTGTGTTTTAGCGCTGGTTGTTTTTAGTTTTTTTCCAAACTTTGTTTTCCTTGTTCTGGATATTGTCGTTTGCTATGTGCGCGCTGGAATCTGTAACTGAGGAGTAAATTAATCGATTCCATATCATTTCACAAAGTGATGCTTGGTCTTCTGTTGGACCGAATATTTCCCTATGAGAATCTGATTCGGCACTGATCTTCCGGAGGAGGTGGAGTTTGAGGGAATTTGTCAAGAAGGATATTCGCCAAAAAGGACTCCACAGCCAGTACCGATCGTTGTTCTAGAATTTCCTCGCGTTTCAGAATTGATTATGGGCTTTTGAATTTTGCCGACAATTTTCATTTCGATTTGCTTTTGAATTGAATTTTGATTTATATTATCTTTCCTTTTTTGATAAATTAATTTTTTACTGCGTGTTCAATTTTGACGATAATTTTGACAGCCTATTTGCAATATCGCTTGATTTTTGTTGTTCGCTTTTTGTTCTACATGCGATCGCTTCGTATGATTGTTTTTCGTAAGCACCCTTATAGAAATAATAAGGAATGTCCTTGTTTTCTATGTGTTCTTCCATTCCAAAGATCTTAGCTTTTCTTTCACTTATCTCCCGCGTTGATGTTGACACTTAATCTTTTTTCGCCTAGATGTATCTCGTTTAAACCTTGTTATACTTGTGTGCATTTGTGTGTGTGTAAATCAACTGAAAATTTTTAACCTCAAATAAACATTTGCCTTTGAACTAAAGTTTGAAAAATGCCGCACCTCTGAAGAGGGTAACATTTCTTTAAAATGTCCGGTAAACGTTAGTTATTCATATTTCTTAATTGTTTCCAAAATATGGCCAAAAGTTGCTATGTCTGCTTTTTACTGTTTTGGTTTGATTGTTAAAAACTTGAAAAGGATGATCATGTGTCGCATTTCAAGCAACCTATCCGGAAAGTGTTTTTTTTAATTCTTTCTCCCCGTGAAAACACTTCACCTGAAAGTTGCGACACTGAATCGAAAACTCAAGCCAAAATCAAACAATTTAGTGGTTGATTGTGAGCCTCTGACTCTCTAAGCTCTCATTTGATCTTGAATGTTGTTTTAGTTGTTCGATATCTTTTTTTTTCTACTGGTCACTTCTTTAATTTTTATTTGTTTGCTAGTAAAAATCAGTTCAAAATAAAAACGTTTAGTACATTTGCAATAAGACCGATTCAAATTTGCTGATGTTTATGTTTATATTTCATGCTGCTTGGTATGTGGTTGTGTTTTTTATGTTGTTTCATTTCAATTTAGCTTGTTGTAGTAAGCTAGAAAACCAAAAAACTGTTCTCACCAACATTAGATCGAATCAAAGGGTATCTCGCCTCCCGTACTCCGCGACTGTGCTGCCATCTGTCAACACGATGTTGGTTGTCAACACGGAAGGAGGCACGCGCAGGAGAGGGCCGCAAAATGGGTGACAGTACAATTTCCAATGCCTCCAGCAGATTGCAGTGCTGAACAGTGCTGACGGTGGTAGGCAAATCAGTGTGTGATTTGTGTGTGGTGTATTGCTTTGGATTTGCCATTGGATTTTGTTTATTGCGAGACTTTGGAACTGACGTATTCCCCCGTTTGCGATCGTCGGTTACCATTCGTTTCGAAATTTTCGGGCGATGTTAGATGGTATTTTTTTTCTATCTTTCTGCGTTTGGATCATTTATAATTCATTCTATAGCATTGTGTTTAATCCTAATGTTTATCGTTAATTTTAGTTACTATAAGTAAATATGATTTTTACTCATCATGACCTATAACTAGAGCGAAAAACCGTGAAATAAGTACTGAGAACAAAACTCGTATTCTTACAAATGACTTTTAACGCTGAAATTCGACGAAAAATGGCACCCTTGACGCCTCCTCGAAGTCGTACAGGGTGTTATTATGGTTCAACTTAGGTTATTTATATGAATTATTTCACTTAAAAACCGAAACATTCTCTATTGCTCTATGGCTCTATTGTCTCTGGTGGCCTGATCATGGATGTTTCGGCAACGAAAAGTACTTTACCATCTCCATTTAGTTTTTTTTCGGGTTAAAAACTAAGGAAAAACATGGGCCTCCTCGTCGGCCCACTGATCCGTTTGCTATTGTTTGTTTGGTGGTTGTTTTTTGTTGTTGTGGGAACTTAAAAGAACCTGTGACTGCTTCTATTTTCCAGTGCATAGCGACTGGGTTTTTTACTTTTGTTATTTAGTTTGAAAACGAAAAAATCCAGTCGGTTCAACGATGACGTCTACGAGGACTTGCATCAATTTAAGCCCAAGATTGGAACTGAAGCGGTATTGTTTTTCAAAAACGTTCGATGTTTCTATGGTGTGTGCGTGACATTTGCTTGCTCCGAAAGTAAACATCCGAAGAACCCTGTCTGGTACTTCGTATCGCTGCCTAAAAGGTGTCATTCTATAATTGCCCACTGAACTGAAATTGTGTCACTTGCCTCAAATCAATCCAGTTTATGTTCTGTTTGTCTCGTTGAACCGACTGTGGTTGAGCTTTTGTTCGTGTGTTTATGTTCATTTTATACAGCACTTCCGGAACCGGCTGCGGCTGCGCCCGCCGGCAGCGGAAGACGAATTGTTGGTTTTCATTATGAAATAATTCAAAATAACTGATTCTCAAACTCAATCGATGTGGTTTGGTGATGAACGAACTCATGCGCTTCTACCGAACTGAGAATACTGTTAAACGTCAACCGGAACTGGGTTTTTTGCCTGGTTTTGAAAGATTTCGCTTGTCCTAATACGTTTTAAAAATAGTTCATATACTTTTTGTGTTTTTTTTTTGTTCAATAGGTTGATTTCTTACGTTTTTGCTTAATTTCACATGTTTTTACTTTTTGTCATTCACTTTTTTTTCGTTTCCTTTTAAAATATATAATAATTTGAGGTAGATTTTAGATTCCACGAAAAAGTAGATAAAAATATTGAAACTGTCAAACGCAACTGTAACACTTCAAAATCAGCAGATTTTATGTCTTATGTGCTTTTGGTTTTGCTTCGATTTCAGTTAACTCTGCTTTTTGCCTAACCGTCGACTTTTTCTTTTTGCTTAATAGTTTTTTTTTTATCGAGGGATTCTTTCGTTGAAATTATTCCATTGAGTAAATGTAAATTGAACTAAATGGCAATTATTGATCACCTAATGTACTTGCTTGCTTCGCTGGTTATTGCTGCCAGCGGCTTCAGTAGATTTTGGTTATTGTTTGGTTCCAAAGTGGTTTAACATTTCTATACACATTTTATTACAACTGTTTCAGCTGCATTGTTTGGTTGGTTTCTGGGTTCCTCTGTTCCGTTTTTGTTTTTCTTCTTTTCTTCAAACAATGTTTGAACGATCGTTTCGCTCTAACAGTGACGGTAGATTAGTTAGATCGAGCTTTTGTCAATCTAGCTGTTTGCAGAGCGTTCACGAAGTTGGTAGACCCGAAAACCCGAGGTTGCCTCCTTAGCTCTCTTTCTGTAGGTGCCCCGGAGCTAAGAGGTCAACTATCGGGCTGTACCAAAGCCTGACCACGACGGAACCCCTATGTGGCTATGTGGCGGGAAAATGACTACTTCCATTCGATAAATTCTTATAACTATATATTGTTTTGCTTCTGTTCGGGTTGTCATTGATGCTGTTGTTACTGGTTTGAATCTGTGCTAAATATATGCATTCAATTCATTACTCAAACAACCGACCGACCACCTTGAACAGTGTCGCCAACTACGAATTGCCGTGAATTGCCGAGGATAGCAACTCCTCACTCAACCCTAGGGTAGACGCGTTTGTTGTTCGTACATACCGAGAGAAACGACGTTACTTTACCCTGATGGTTGGCAAAGAAGACGCCTCCATCGTACAGTGGCTCGAGCTGGCGATTCGTGCCGTTCCGGGTGGTGAAAAATGAAGCCTGTTGCTGTTCAACTGTAGTCTGTTATATGCTTGAGGATGGTATTGTACAAATCAAACGAAGAATCGCTTCCACTTCCATGAGAAACTTTTTACAATTTCTTGTCTGTGTTTTGTTTTGGCAAACAATATGACTGCATATTTGTGGAAACGACGTCATCGGGTATCAGTTGAGACCTATTTATGGAAAAGGTTCACATTTACACATTGCTATGTGGTTCTCTTCAGAGAATTCTTTATACAATTAGTTGACTGACATAATTCGAAAAACCTAAGCCCATTGCCATTGCAATCTGGGCATCTGTCAGTTTGCTTAACAGCGTTTTGTTTTGTTGACGGTGTGTTTGGTTTTGCAATCTATTTTGTTTTTTTTTTCGGGGTTATGATTGTTGATACTTTTTCTTCTTCTTCAGTCGAAAATTTCATGAAACTTAACTGCTTTTGCGTCATTGTTTTGCGTTTACCATCCTCCTGGGTCGGAGATGGTGATTCCCTTGTCATCTACTGGAGATGACCTGTGTAGGACAATCAATGTACAAGGATGAGTTTGTGTCGGTTTCCTGTATCTCTTGTGTGTTTAGCGGTTACAGGTGGTTCAGTTTTTAAAAATTTTCTACACTTCGACATCCAATCCTGTATATTAAAATCGCTAGATATACCCTAAAACTGATCGTTAACACTAAAATGTTTTTTTTTTTATTTCTTAAGCTTATCTTATAAGTTACCCATTTGCGGTCCCTTCCGCGTTCGCTTCTCGAACTTCATTAAAGGATAAATGTATGTATTTTACTTTTACTTGTGTTGTGTACGACTAAATTTGATTTGTTTCAGTTTCTTATCTCTGTTTGTGTGAGTTGATTCCATTTATCCATTTCTGGTTTGTTTGGTTTCTGTTTTTTTTTTGGCTATTGTAAATTTTTCCTTATCGTTCCTTGTGGTTGGTGGTTGTCACCTTTTAAAAATATCGTTCACATTATTGCAATCGAAAACAAGATTGTATTGTTGAAATTGTAATATTTAAAAAGTTTTCTGGCACTATTGTTGAAATTATTATTGATTTGCAATTGTTTCTATATCGGCTGTGCTGGTTTGCTTCTTCTTCTTACTCCCGCGCTGAGCTTGTATAGAATAACTGTTTCTGCTTTTTTTTTTGTTTTGTTTCTGTTTCACCGATTGTTGCTCGGTTCGATTTGTAGTTGTACACATGCAATATGTTGGAAAACAAAAGTACGAGTTATACGTGTTGATAACCAACCAAAGAGTGGGCCGGACTGCGATACTGCCGCCCGAATCCTCGGTTTAGCTAGATAATAAGAGAACGACATCCAAACGGTGTGTGGTTTGTGTTGTTGAACTTAAGAACTTTGCGGCTCGGTAGTGGCGAGATTGGTTTTCCTGTGATGGCCACATCTGCAGAGGTCTCGTTGGCCAAACTGGGGGAAGGAATGATGCGGTTGATGACGTTGCACATGTTTGCTCCAATTTTGATGAGGTGCGATCGAATGAATATCCATTCCCGACGGTTTAGCTGTGAGCCCTACGTGGTGGTCAAATTTGGTTAAAATTTAAAATAGTTTGAATTTCATAATTCCTTTCTTTAGTTCAATTTACTCGGGCTTTGAACAGAAAAGGTGGTGCGACACCTAGATGTCGCAAGCGCAACTACATAGAAGAAATATTTCAATGGCAACTTCAACGACTGTTGGTTATCAAAAGCTGCTGCGGTCGAGAGGAATCTCCCTATATGAGGAATGTAGCTAACTTTCTCTGAATCCAACGTGTTGTGGTTCGATCCATGAAAATAAAAGATTCATTCATCTGGTCAAATATTGCAAACGTAAGAACCCAAAAAAAGGAAATTGTTCACGCTCAAAACTGCCTCTCTTTCATTTGTATTGCTGTCCCTTTTTTTTCTCACGGAAAAGTTACTCAATTCTCGTAAAAAGTGGAACAACTCAGTTGATGAGTTGTTCCACTTTTTACGAAAACTGAGTAACTTTTCCGTGAGAAAAAAAGGGACAGTAATACAAATGAAAGAGAGGCAGTTTTGAGCGTGTTTTGGCTCCCTTTGGCTGCCATTTCGTGATGTAAATCAAAAGTAACAAGTTTCTAGCTGGGCTCTACATTCCCGTTTCATTGTACTCAATTTTTTGAGTACAATTGTATACTATCGCTTTTCCTCTCACGAAAATGTTACTCAATTTTCGTAATAAGTGGATGGACTCGTTAAATTGAGTAGATCCCATTTTTAGGAAATTTCATTCACATATCCGTGAGACAAAAAGAGATAGTATAAGTTATACTAAATTGAGTACAATGAAACGGGAGTGTACGGCTATTGAATTTCTAGCCCCATCCACACACACTGCAATATATTGCTCAAGCTATATGGTTTTATTATATACAGTACAGTGCGACCATTCGGTAGATGATAAAACCATAGAAGTCTAAGAACAAGTTGGAGTTTTTATGAAAGGGATAAGTGGTAGTACGCCATACAAAAAAAAAATGGCAATCTAGCACTAAAAAGAGAGATCCGATTGGTTTAAAAATTTGGGATTTGTACTTTAAAAATACCGTTAAGTTATATTAACCAGTGGGTGAGTATCATTAGTTTTTTTTTCGAGTAAAACTATCTAAATATGAGATAAATCGAATTATAATTCATTATTCATATTAGGGCCATTAGTAAACTCCAAGATTTAATGAAATTGTAATCGTTTTTTTAAAAGATGCAATCTATTGGTGCACTTATTGAGAGTAAACCCACATTTTTTGGATTCCAAGGATCTACACTCGCCAATTTGAAATAATTTACATTGTCTGTGCAATGTTAGAATATGTTTTAGTTTGAATATCAGTTAGTTAACCATTTAGTTTTCTCTAATAAAACTGGTGGATTTTACAATTCTTGATTTGAAATTCGTTCTATAACTTTCAAGATTTCGTTATAACGCTTCAAAACATCGTCGAATGTCTTTCGTTATAGAGATGGAAACATGAAGTAAGTATCGTAGAGCGCTTCCATCATTTTCGATAGCAAAGAGCGTAGATATTCATCAAATTCTCTTAAGAATAGTTTATATTGAAATGAGTTAACTGAAGAATTGAATTGAACTGAACTGTATATGTTATCTACTAAAACGGATGATAATTCTAGCAAACTCATCGCGGAGTTACTATAGAACATTAGCCTGAAGCGAGTGTGGTATTGATTGAATCCAAACTGAGTTCAACCAAGCTTCAATTTGAATATTACAGTTGAATTATTGCAATCATTTAATTATAAATAATGTGTTGTTTAAATGACAACATTCACAAGTGCTTTTATAACCAAAGTCAATATATTGTGAGGCTATGCAGACTTTCACAATCGCTGGTTGCCGGAATTGAGTGACAATTTTCTGAATGTAAGTTCGCAGAATGTAGAGTACTGGAAAATTTTCAATTCTCCGAATATTAGTGGCTATGTATGTACATTTATTTTAAAAACGTGAAGTTCATTATCATCTCTTAATAAACAAGACCATCGAATACAGCCAATGCTATTTGTAGGTCGTCTAACTGCTTAGAAATTCGACTAGCTTCACATAATTTCATTTGTTCCCTGATTCTATCGGAAACTCCGAGGAAATCTGAGATCTGAGAAAACACAGCACCGCCAAATAAAATAAGATTTTAGATCAAAAGTTCATTATTTTTTGAGTGAACAAATTCTCAACTCAACTTTTAGTAAACTTGCGCTGTCATTTGGTCTCATTTCGACTTGAAAAATTACTGTTTTGAGTAAAGAAGTATATGAACGTTTGGAAGATTCAGAATCTTAGTTAGCATCAATGCCTATTTCAGGATGGAAACGGTTCAAAAAGTATGTTTTATATGTTCAAAAAAATGTGTTATCCTACGACTAAAATTAATTTGATTGGTAAATTTGGTTTCATCTGTATGCCAACCAATATAGTATTTTAAGTACACCGTCGGAAGCATGCAAGCTTAAAAGCTTACATATTTGCCATCAAATTGACAGATATGGTCAAAAAAATTCAAACTTAGTAGTACTCTTTCACGTATCACCTCAATTATTCCACGGCGTGTGACTTGAAGATTATTCTATGCTTCAAGATCTTCCATTGTCCATTGAGTCGAGTTCGAATTAGAAGAAAACGATGAAACGATTTGCCATTATCTTTGATTGGAATTAATTGAAATTATCCCCATATTACTCACATCGACTTACATGGATTCATGTACTGACAACTAGTTTCAGAAGCCGTACTTTAAAATTTGATTTATCATGAACTTGTCGTGCTGATTTGCTCTACACGCTCAAAACTGCCTCTCTTTGATTTGTATTACTGTCCCTTTTTTTCTCACGGAAAAGTTACTCAGTTTTCGTAAAAAGTGGAACAACTCATCAATTGAGTTGTTCCACTTTTTACGAGAATTGAGTAACGTTTCCGTGAGAAAAAAAGGGACAGCAATACAAATGAAAGAGAGGCAGCTTTGAGCGTGTACAAACTAGTATTACTAGTGCGCATGATTCTCACAACTTTGCCCAACAATACAATATTCTATCTCTGATATTAAGGGGGTTAGATCGTGTATACAACTTTCAATATCAATTGCATATTGCGATGAATAGAAGCTCTCACTTTTTTGATAACAGAAAGAGGATAATGCAGTGTTAGGCAAATTTTCGGGATTCATCAAAGGCAACATTGATCGACTAGTTTGTGGAGCTAATCAAGCACAACAGTGTGATCATACATCATTTTTGGATAATCAGTTTTGTACTGGATCTGTTAGTGATATATAGCGATCATCAGATAAACTTGCTCGCGATAAAGTAGACTGTATTGAACTGCACATTTGAGGTCAAAAAAATATTCAAAAATACCAATTGTTCATTCATTTCTTCAGTTTTTTACATTTTGAGTAGAAATATGCACGACAGCAGATATGCAGTCAGTAAATAAATAAACTAACCCCAGTGTTTCCCAACATATAACGCAGTTTCGTAAAAGTGAAGTTATAGTGAATTTCATTTAGAACAAAACCAAATCTTGAGACTCGTAAGAATAAAAGTGAGTAAAACTTGCTTCCTTATTGAGTCAATCTCTTCAACCATGCACATTCCTTATGGCTGGCCCACAATTGATATGTTGCGGATGTGTTTGCGTGATTTTGGCAATTTTCCAATAGGTTTCCTGTCAAATTCACGCAAACGCATCCACAACGTATCAATTGCGGGCCAGCCATTAGAATGGCAAAAAAACAGATCAGTGTGCACCTCACTTCAGCTTTTGAACTGTGACTGGATAAGAATGGCAAACAAAGAACTATTCCTAAGTCCAATTTGGAGTCACAATTCCAATAACATACATAAGTATTGGTTTCTAATACTTATTTCCATGTGAACTTTAAATGGACCTCTGCAAAATCGGTATTTAACGTCTACCGAACGAAGCGTTCAATGAGCGTTTATTTCTGACATCAGTTCAGCTTTTTTAGTAAGCTACAATTCAACATTCGACTGAATGTTTGTTTGGATGTAGAGATTATCTCTCAACAAGATTTCGGCTAATCTTGTTCATCGTTCAAATTTGCAAAAAAAAATCACTATCCCAATTTTTTTCTACTATTATTACACCTACATAGTGTCCTTTAAAGTGCCCTACACTGAATTTCTTTTTACTTAACTACTACTGGAAACATTTCCAATACTAAAATAAGCGACTTTTACATGAATATCACGTAGAAAAAGAAATTCTACTTGACTTATCATTTACGTTACACTGGACACATAAGATGCAAAATTGAATTAGCAAAGCATTTTCCACTCTCTGAATCACATGAAAGATGTGATTTTCTTATAAATATTTGCCACTGAAAATGTGATTTTTTTTGTGTACATACAGCCAAAATAAAATTCACATTTTCAGTGGAAAAAATCCACTAGAAATTCACTTAACTTTCATGTGATTCAGAAAGTGAAAAATGCTTTGCTAATTCAAGCAAATCTTATGTGTCCAGTGAAATGTAAATGATTAGTCAAGTAGAATTTCTTTTTCTATGTGATATTCATGTAAAAGTCACTTATTTTATTATTGGAAAATATCTACATGTGTTTCCAGTAGTAGCTAAGTGAAATATTTTTTCAGTGTACGTTATTATCGTTTCAGTTGAAACCTGAAATTATCGACTAGCGACAATCGATTTTATTGTCGATCCATACCTCGGACCTAATGTCGGAAGTAGCGCGCTGTATAGCGCATCAGATCAGACATTAGGTATAACGTACAGAACGAGAAAAAAATCGATAATCGATTGAGCAGACAACTTTTCAAAATTGGGATCGTGAGCTCCTTGTGGAGCAGCAGTCAGGGATCAGGTTTTTCCTCTTTATGTTCCAAGCTCCTTCCTTCAACCCATAACTCGAATGTTCCCTAACTGCAACTGTAAATGTAACTAAAGAAAATGCACAAAAAAGGAACATCTTGCGCCCACAAATTTCACTAGAATACCCAACCCAACCCATTTGAACATCTAAAGCGTTCGAAAATGTTCATAAAAAATACAATATACCGCTTGGAAAACCACGCTTTCACCACCACCGAGCTGAATATTGCCGAATATTAAATTTTATCGCTTCGTTCACATTTCTTCTCCGTTAAATGTTTCTACTTCTTCTTCTTCTTTTGCTGATTTTTCGCGTTGAAAACTACCAATAACACATCTAGATACTGTAGTTGTTGAATACTCCGTTTTTTTCTATTACTTTGCTATTTTGTTGTGAAAAACTTCTCTGTTTAGCACCTGATGTTTTTAGTGCAGATGTGTTTGCTGTTAGTTGTTATTGTTTTCTTATGGTAGTATCGTTCCGAAAAACACCAATTACCTCAGTTGTTGCAATCGTTGTTGTTCTGCTCGATTGCTGGCTGCTGCTTCTGCAGAGACAAGAAATCTTCGTCCACCCGCACGAAGTGTAGGATTTGGCCGCGGTTGGCGCTCCGTGGATGTTATTCGGAGATGCGCGGCTTGACCCGCACTTCTGCAGTAGATAACGGTCCCATGTGCTTGTGATGGGTGATGGTGCTTCTTCCTTGTTCGGGGATAACTCCTGTCAATGGATTGATTCCGTGGAACACGGACGGAATGTGCGGGCGGAAAGATTCCTGCACTTCGATGGTGTTCAGGCTGGATTATTCCGCTTTCTACGCCGTCCTATGATCCTTCGCTGATGTTCAAAAACTAAAGGCGAAGTTGTAGTTGATAATTGTAACTGAAATATTGTTGTGTCAATCTTAATTTAGCTGCTCTCCTCACTATTATACTATGTGGTTAATTATCACAAACATTGCACACCTGGTGCCCCTCAGTTTTGTTCGAAAGGGACAGGCGTGACGGCTGAGTATTGACCGATGTACGGGATCAACAGGTGAGGAGGAAGGGTACTACTAGTTGCCTCTCATTCCCCCGGTTTGCTCATGATGAACAGCAGAGGAATGAAAAAGTCCCACTAGTTCCTCCTTCCTCCTCGCCTGTAGATCTCGCACATCGGGTATTGACGACTGCTTGTAATTGTAGTTACGTGCGTTTATCACGATAGGTAAATCATAAGATAACATCCCTGTTGTATACTGTACGGTCTGTGAGCCTGCTAACTCCGTGTCGTGATGCTTCCCGGAAGTTTTGCTGGGGTTCGATTATGGTTCATTTTCCATTGTTCCGAGCAACGAACGAGTGTGCTTCGATTCGGCATAGGTCACTTCTGGCTGGATTTCTTCTGTTGCAATTATGAACACAGCGCCTCCGGAGATTTCCGATAAACTGTCGTGAGATCCGGATTTTGAATTGATTTTCTATTGAATTGAGAATCGAACATCGTGAAACATTTCAAACGAAAAACGC
This sequence comes from Aedes japonicus, assembly GCA_034211315.2. NCBI lineage: Eukaryota > Metazoa > Arthropoda > Insecta > Diptera > Culicidae > Aedes > Aedes japonicus. The sequence continues at coordinate 80,264 of JASCZW010000476.1, forward strand.
TTCGCCAACCGTTGGTTGGCCTTTAATTTTGCACTGCAAGAAATTCTCCATTTGATTTTAAAAGCGAAATTGGGTTAGTTTTGAGACTGGATCATCACGACAGCATCGTCAATTTCAAATGATTCAGAACTTTCCGGCCACCGCGAGTTAGACTAGACTAGACTCGCGGTGGCCAGACGCGGTATGAATACCGATAAACGGTGGCAGTATTGCTAACATTTCGTTTTTCGTATCGCTAGCACATTCGTTTCTCCGTTTGAAAAGGAAACTTACTGGAAAATCGATCCCCCTAGAAGACCGGGAATGGACCTCTTCGGGTTAGAAAGCTCGCGTACAGATTTGGCTATTTCAAATGAACTGGTGTAATCTGAACAGAATCCGGTTTGGTTTATTTTTTTTGTGCAATATGAAAATTTTGTACTCGGGAACGGCTGATGGCAGTCGCATGCGGTACAAATTTTCCCTATCTTTTCAACCTTTTTATCCTCTATTGCGCTAGTATGTGTAAACTTATATTGTTTTGTTGTATAAATATATATATTTATCTCGACTGTCCTCATTCACTTTGTTCCTTCTCTCTGGTTTTACTTTATAAATATTTGCTTTTGTTTTTTTTTCACTTTCCTCCGATTCTCATTTACTGGAGCTTGGTTATAACTGTAGTTTCTTGTTTCTGCACGTGCGTTCCGTAATTTGGTGTATATATAAAAAAACATTTTGTATATAAAATTTCAATATTAAACAGCGAATATTCGCAAATATTTGTAAAAAAGAAGAACAAGAAAAAGTAAAATATATATTTGTGTCGATATTCATTCGGGCTTCACCCTGTCGGGTTTCCGCAGAAAGGTTCCACCTTAATGAATATGTGCTTGCTTTTGTATTATGTTTTACTCTTCTCCTGCTCTTTCACGCTTCTGGTTTTATTTGCTTAAGATTCTTCTCTACGTTTTTTTTTCTCTCTCTTTCTCTCTTCAGTTTAAAGATATTTAATGCATTCCATACCATTAAATATACCTTTTTTGTCTAATTAATTAGTTTATTAATATATATAATATATATCTGATCACATTTTTAACAGTCTGCTGAGTGTTTCCTCTTGTATTTTTTTTTAAAGAAGTTTGGATTTACGTGTTGCCTTTTTTTTGCTTTTTAAGGTTCTGTTTTGCTGATTTTTTTTTGGTTGCTTATTCATGGTTTGATATAAGCCGCATTATAATTTGTTGATGATGATTCGTCGTCAGTGTTCGCGCATATTTCTATTTTTTTCATTATGTTGTGTTGTTTCTTGCTTTGTTGTTGTTTGGAAAAGAAAAATGTTACAAATAAGGATGCTTAATGGTTTAATTTACTGATTAAGATTTTTCAATATATAAACGACTATATATTTGTGTGTGTTTGTTCTTACTCAATCATTCGGTTGTTGTTGTTGTTCTCTCCGTTCTCTTCGTTTACATTTGTTTCTGATGGAATTTGGTTTCAGTTTGGCTTAAATACTGCAATTTTTGTTTGTTTCTTTATGGTTGCATGATTTTGTCTGTAATAAGATTTGTATAAAAATATAAATATATCATCTTGTTTCATTAATTACTATTGTTTGCTTCTGTGTTTAGTTTAATATATTATTATTAAAAAATGGTTGTGTTGTACTTTAAATTATTCCGGTTTATTTCAGTTTTTGCTTTATGTCTGTGTTGTGTGATTCTTCGCTGGGAGTGATATCGCTAGTCTGCGATCGGGGTCCCAGGTGGGGTTGTTATACGTTAATATTAATGTGAAGGGTTCAATCTCCGGGCTGCCGATTGCTCCGATCGAGGTCCTATCTATGTACAAGAGCCTTATTACAGAGATTACAAAACATCCTCCGATCGGAGGGGGGTCGGCCACATTGCCAGAGTTTGTTACTGTTGCTGCTTAAAAGTTAAGTTGGGTTGATCTCTTGGGTTTATGTTTGTTTATGTATCTATTGTTTGTTTGAGGAGGGGGGATTTCACGTCACTGGGATCGGGAAGATTAGAGATATCACTCCGTTTGGTTTGGTTGTGTCTATTGCAAATTAAATGGAAAAACTTTAAAAACTTTCTTCGTCAATTCGATGGTCGTTTTTTCAGTTCGAGCAAGATGTTGTTTGCCGTTCCAATTGTTTGAAATTTTATTTGAAATTGATGCTGTTTGTGTTAAGTAGTTGTTGTTTTTAACATTGTTTGATGCTGCTGTTGTTGTTGTTGCTGCTGTTGGTTTGAGTGAAAAATTATGAGAAATAAAATTGTCATTTTTTTCTGTATTGTCTTTGTAAAACATACGACCAAAGCTATCGGACACGGTTCGACTGCGGCTTGCTGCGTCGAACACCTATCGGATCGGATGACCGATAGGCCTCGGCCGTAATTTTCCGGTTTCTATTGCAAACTAAAAACTTTGTTCAATATACTCCCATCCAGTTGCTCCAGCTGAGGGGTGCTGCGAGATGTATGAGAATATATTTTTTACTATTGCAAAAAATATAAGTGAAAATTTGATCGATTATTACTGTTTCGATTGTTGTTGTTTTCCTTTTCCAGGTGGTGCAACCGTCTATCCTGACCAGTGATGTCGGTATACTTCATTCCTTCCGTGAATATACAGATGTTGTTGTAGTTGTTATTGTTGTTGTTTATCGCTGATAAATGTCATATTGGATGTTATGTATTTATATATATCAACAAATTTTGAATTTACCATGATTGGTTGGCTGATTTACGTTTTAGATATATCGAGAGCATTTAGTTTTTTTTTGTTTCTTGGTAAACACTGTGAAATTTCCGAAATACTTCTAATGCTGTGACTGTTATTTGGTTTGGTAATGCTTTTAATGGTTATAGTTTTTTTTAATTTCTGTTTGCTTTTGCTAAAACTAAGGATGGTTACTCAATTGGAAATGAAAAGTTTGCTATTCGTTTAATGATGATAAATCATTCCAGTGTATTTTATATGCTCTGAGCAGATTTACCGATGCGCTCCCCGTCTGCCAAATGTGGGGTTCCGGATCTCAATTTTGACTGTTAGCTCACTTGAAATTTTGACGTATTTCGACGGTGCAAAATCCACCCAAAATCGGCTCGTATTTTCCTTGTATGCCAGTGCAAAATTTCGACCAACTGTTACGAAATACCGCAGGGATTCATCACCGCCATAAATCTGCTCAGCAATCTGTATAAAATTCTATTGTTGGTAAAACGGAAAAACATTGATGTTATTTGTTCTTTGTTTAATCATAGCATTTCAGATAACTAAGAATGACCATGATTAGTAATTATTTTCATCCATCCTGCTTCGGAGGAAACTAAGGGCAGTTTGAATATAAACAAAACATTCGGTCCAAACGATAGCGTATGTACTCTGACGTGTTGACTACCTTCGGAAACGAAATGGCTGTCCAGCTCTCTGTGACGGGAACTGAACGCAAAAATTCTAACTCAAGTCTAGATGTTACACATTGATCCGGTTTATCCTGTTATAAAACAAAACAAAATTCCTTGACTTTTGTTTATTTATATTTGGTTGCCATGACTTCTTTTTGCAGGGCCTCGTTTGCCCAACATTCGCCCGATGTTTACTGTTTTTGTTTACATTTAGCCAGACTGTTTGAAAAGTGATTCGCCAAACGATTTTCTTCTTGTTTTGATGGATATTTTCTTACATCAAGTTTTTTTTTATAAATTAAGAAACCTTTCGGTTTTTGTTTTTGGTTTTTCAACTCGCATGTCAAAGATTCGATCGCCTCCACCGAGCGCGTGTGCCTGGCACCGCGACGGCGGTGACGGCCATGTTTGATTTTGGAATTTCTGCTGTTCTTTGTTTGCGTTAAATTTTGTGATCAGATCTGCTGTTTTTTTAGGATTTGTTTATAATTTGAAACATTGTGTGTTTGTGTGTGTTTGTTCGCGTACTTTAAATGTATCATTTTTGGTTCGCTGTTTGCTTTAAATGTGTAAGTGTGTATGAAATGCAGTTGGTGCGAACCCACCAACCGGAGACAAGCCGAGCCCGGACGGCCGTATGGGCACACGCCCGCAAGATATCTCGGCTGGGCAATGAAGAATGCAGCGAACTTGCACCGATTGCACGTGTCCCGTTTGTGGAACCGCAGGTGCCCAGGAATGACTCCTCCCAGCATTATTTCCCAGTTTTTGGTCCCGACTGTGACTGACCGCTGCCAAAATCAGTTTCCAGGGTGGCGGCGGCAAACCGTACCGCAGGGACGACCGGGAAATGGGTGGGTCAGAGTCGCGGGACACCACGTGGTCACACCTTGCGGAATTTATCACGCACATGGTTGGCACGTTGTGACATTTCAGTTTGCTGTCGCCGGTTGCCGGGTCGCTTGGATTTTTTCTGTTTAATATTACAATTTTTATCTCATTAATTTTTCGCTTTTTAACTTACATATTAGAACGAATAAAATAGAATTTAATTTATAAATAATCGATATTTAGAATAATTAAATTTTAAAACTCCTTGAAAAATTTATACAGATTTTTTTTTTGTGTTTTTTCTTTTTTCTTTTTTGTGATCATTAAAGTTTGTTTTGATGTTTTCATTTTAGCAAATTTTTTTCAAATTTTGTTTTCACTGAACCAAATTCTTCATTTTTAGTTCATGCAAATATCAAATTTTGCCGCAGTTTTAGTAGAATTTTGTTTCTCCCTTCTTTTTTGCCCTAAACTTCAAAAGTTTACCAAATTAGAGAAATCTGAGATCGAATTTTTTTGATCGTCTCACCAATTTTGAACTTCACTCGTGTGGCTATTCGTGATATATACGAACATTGTGAATTGTTGTCTTGCGCTATTCCAATCTTTCTCTTTCCAATTGTGGTTTTGTTTTCATTTTTTTATACTCGAACCAATTGGTTTTCCAGATTTTTGGCGCGGTCGTCCTTTCTGTTTTGCCAATCTCACTTTTATTTTTCATTTGATTTTCACACATTTGGAAAATCACAAGCAGCACATTTCCTCTCAGTGTGCTCGGGTTTGCTTGGTGTGTGTTTGTGTTTCATTCACATCTCATGGTTATATTTTTTCACTGCAATTTAATCAAAAACTCAAAGGTAAATTATATGAAAGAAAAGTTTCTTCCACTTTTCCAACTTTCTCGACCGGCGTCGGGGAACGGCCGGTCGCTTCTTGTATGTTTTTGTTTTTTGTTGTTTTACTTTGCATTTGTTCTGTTCTTCAGCTGTTGTTTTTGCTTCTGCTAGAAAGTTAGAAAAAAGTTTTCATTTATTTATTTGCTTGGGTTTCATGAAATTTTCAGCTTATGTTCTTGTATTTCAATCGTCAACAAGTTTTCAACAATCATAACGTTATCATTCTGCCTATTGGTTTGTGTTCGGTAGAAATGGTGATTTGGGGGGTGTAAAGTGTACTTATTTTTGCTTTGCTTCTATACAATGATGTTTGCTTGTGTTTGTGTTTTACTGTAAATACAAATACTGATTATATATGCTTTTATTTTGGCTATTTTACTTTGAATTTGAGTTTGTTTATGTTCAATTAAGGATTAATATTTACTTACTAGTGTTTTCTTTCGTTTTTACTTCAATCTGTCAGAAATGAAAAACGGTTTGCTAGCAGCTCCGGCGATCGTTCGCGCGGCTGTCTGCAAGTTTGTATATGAAAATTATCGAATGGTCATAGCATTATTCCCTGAGTTCGTTCTTGAATTGGAAGGTTAATATTTATCAGTCTAGTCCGGGTTTGTTTCCTGTTTGTTGATGTGTGTCCGACACACGTGATCTATTGTTTGTAGATGTTTGAATGGATGGTGATCCTGTCGATATTTCTATTGCGCAACTGTTGCTGTGGTAGTATTCTGTTTGCGTGCTTAACCTGTCAAACACAATAATGAAAATCATTCGAAACGTGGTTCTGTTAGTATTCCCTTTTTTTTTAAACTTGTTACAAAATGGAACTTTCGAAACGATGCCAAACATTTTCTTCTTCCAAAGTATTTTTTCAAAACATATTCCGAACATTTTCCTGGTTTTTGTTGCTGTTGTTCTTGCTTTTGGTATAAAAGTAACCATGTTTGTTGTTGTTTGCATGTTGTGGTTGAATACATCTGAATAATATAGTGTTTGTCTAGTTATCTATTTATTGTTTGTTGTATGTTCTTAAACGTTCATTTATTGTAAACTGTATTGCGTTTTGTTTTTGATTTCACCGATTGAAGTGTTGCGGATGAAAATGCCTTAAAATTATTCACTCTGAAGATTGAAAATGTGGAAAAATGTTCAAAATTCGGGCAGGCAGGTGTCATTTTCTCCCGAAACCGCACGGGATGGATTGGCAGTTAAGTGATAGTGATAGGTGCCACCTGTGGCACCGGTAATATTCGCATAAAATCAGAATGATTTCCACAAGAAATAATTGAATGCTCCCTTCGGTGGTAGGAATTACTTGGAAGCCGTGCTTTGCTGCAAAACAACTGTTGAATGCTCGAAATGCTTGGTAGTGGTAGGTTCAATAACAAAGACCATTTGTGTTGACGTTTAACGAATTGCTTAAATTCCCGTTCTATTGTTCTTTTTTGTTGAAAATATTCAACACCCAACCGATCCGAGAGGGTTTCGTTCAAAAACATTCATCTACCTGCCCGGATTCGGACAAATCCCTTAAAGAAAATTGTTTCGATTAAAACGTTTTTTTATTTTGTTATGCGTTGATGCAGTTGTGATTTGTGTACATTGTGGGTGCTTCTGAGTTTCCTATTTCCTTGTTTCTGCTTCGCTAAATACCTATAAATTATTGCATTTCTTCTTGTTTGTTTATTCCGTGGGTGATTGGGTTAGCTTGAAAGAAATTCCTTAAGACGTGAGATTTGACGTTTCTGCTGTCCTTCATTCGGTTGTAATTGAACTTGAGTAAGGATTATTATGCGACGGTTTTGAATCAAGCGTACAGAACCGAGTGCATCTGTTGTGGTTTTCCTGTTTTCGACACTATTGCGTTTATTTGTAGTTTTTGTTTCCGTTGGATTTGCAAAATCAGTCTTCTTTCAGTGTAATTTTCAATCTCCGAACGATTGCATATTGCCTAAATGTATGCACCCCGGAGTTTGTTTGCTTGCTTGCTTGCTCATGAGCGAACGCTTGAAATGTCGGTGTAATGGTTTGCTTTATTTTCATTCCGCGTTTGTGTTTTTGACCTTAATTGGGGTTGTACAAAAAATACGTTAAGCCCAGAATTTCTACCCAATTTGGAGATGCTGAAATAATGGTTGTAAAAATTTTGCTGGTCACTTACCATCTATGTTGCTGATGCGTCAATCGTTGCACAGCTAAAGCCAATCACACGCCAATTAAAATCGGAGAGAAATTCTTGGGGAAGGGAAACTACCTTAATGCCAATTCAAAGACGAGGAATAATCAACTCAAGAGTTAAAATACGATATTTACACAACTTTTGGGTTTCAGGTTCCGATTCTTTTTTCGGTCGGCGACTTGATTGGAGTTCGGGATGAGCCAGGATGGGGGTCGACCTCCGGATCACTTCAATCGAAGAGTTGGTAATTTGCCGTAAGTTTTGTTTCCAGTTCGAAATGACGTCCGAACAACATTTCCGTGCCGTTACCAGTGAGCTGAAACGGGCGCACTCGTTTCTAGCCGGTGATGAATAGCGTTAGTGGGTAGTGCCTTCGAATGTCTTCCCCCCATACGTGGGGTGGGACAACCTGCGAAGCTCCGTGCGTGCACTCCAATATTGAAGGCCGAGGACGGTCAGTCCGGAGGGCGCGGGCCCGGGACCAAGATCCCCGGATGCTCGGGAACGACCACACGGAAGTTGGCCACTCGGATGGTAGCTGGGCGCGGTTCAGAAAAGTTATGGACCGTGATGAAAATCGCGCAAAATCACAGAATTCCACAACTTTGACGCTTCTGGCCGACGAAGACGGCGCGAGATCTCCTCCGTGGAGATCCCGAGGGCGCGCCAACGTAGACCGAAGTACGCGTGGGCCCCCGAGGGGGATGGGTTCCGGGCATGGATCGGCCTGTCCAGAGGAGGGTCCTCTAGTGTCGTATGTGTGTCGCGACAGCTAGAGCCCCGTCGGCGTATGTTTGTGGACAAGTGGGAATACGGGTGTGGGGTGAAAACGTTCGAGATGCTTCCGCACTAGCCTAGGTGGTTGTGGCGTTGTCTAGGATCGGATTGGCGGATCCACGGCGCAGCGTCCAAATCTCTCGCTGCAAGCGCACTCCTTCGGAGCCAGTGAGTTGTGGTTTAATTCAAATTCTGCTTTCTGTGGTTGATTATTGTTTATGATGAGAGTAGGCTATTGTTTGTTTGCTTGCAATACTATTGTTTAAAACACACTGATTAATAAGAGTAAGATATATCTTGGTTTGAATAATTAAATATAATGTAACACTACCATTTATATTGTATTTGTTGTAAGTTGAGAGCTGCTTATGAACTAATGCCTTATCTATTTTCATTTTTTTTTCAATGTTGCTGTGTCTGTTTGTGTTTGTAATTGTTGATGTCTGTTTGTTTGTTGCTGGTCACTGGTTCTCGAAGCGCTGCGCCGTGGCTTTCGAATGGGTTTCATGTTTTTGCAAGTTACCAGCTCTTCCCGAGTTGTCGTGGGTCGTCGTAAACCTCCTCCTGAATTCAGAACTCTTCTGACCAACCCGAACTCCTTTCCCCATAGGTTGGTGCGTCACCCTCCGTTGGATCCCGGAGGACCTGAAACGCCAATCGGCTTCCTACAGTAAACAGAAAAGATCGAACCAAAAAATGCCTTTTGCCCGTCATTCCGAAAGTGGTTGTCTTGTCTTCTAAATGCCGGCGAAATAATTTTGCATGTCAATCGTCCAAAAATGTTGCCACTGTTTCAATGTTTGAGTGTTAATTTTTTTTTACGTTTTATATCACGCGCCTAAAAATATCCAAAAGTTTGTGTAATTCTTCGCGGATCGATCAATCGATCGATCGGCGTAATTTTTGTTTAGTTTTTGAGTTACCGAAAGCTTAATTTCCCTTAATTTTTACTATTCTTCCCCCTGGCGGTCGCCGGTTCCGATCGCCCTGCCCGGGAAGGGGCACTGACTAGCTGGGAAATGACTGCAGAATCACTGGAGGGACCTCGAACCGAGCCGGAAGCGCAGACATTCCATCGCCGTGGAGAACGCGCTCACACATCACAGCACTTGCGATTGGACGGTGTGGGATTGTGGGCGTGGGCGTGTTGGCCGATCGACCGAAACGCGCTCACACACATACACAAGCCCCGCACACGGAGTGTTTTTTAGGTCAGTTGGTTTGTTTTCTAAATCTATAGGAACCTTGGGGCGCGCGCGCTCGCTTCCGGTTTGTGATTTGGGTCTCCCGCTCGCGTTGCGATCTTCTCCCTCGTCTTCGCCGGTTCCGTACGGCTGAGCGACCAGGCCCCCGGGGAAGTTCTATTTTTAATATCACAATTTCAGTTACATTGTCGTTAAAATTTTGAAGGCATGATATAAATATAGTTTACGTTTTCTTTTTTTTTTTTTTCTTTTAGGACCATGAATCGTCATGAATTGTTTTTTTCTTCTTCACATGAAAACAACGGAAAATACGAAAACAACAATGAAAATGAATGGAACTGAAACGGAAATGGTGTTGCCAATTAGATTTCGGAAATTATAAAAATTTTGATTAACTTTTCATACGGTTAGATTTATTATTTTTTGTACATTTTCCATCAATGTCAATAATAATAATAATAATAATAGATGTTTATAATTCAGTTACAAAAATAACCAATTTTCTTGATATTATCATAATTTTTGTTTTAAATAAATGATTATACAATAGCTTTTTTCTTTTCTTTTCAAAGTTTAAATAAGTTTCAAACGCTTACCCAATAATTTACTTGCTAGATTTAGCTTTACGCGAAACTTTAAAATAATGTTCTTTCACCTTAAATAGAACCGTGTGATTGGTTTGTTCTAGCAGTAGATTTGTGTTCGCTTATCGCCAAAAGTTCTTCTTCTCCTTCCAGAAACACGGTGAACCTAAGTGTTACACAAGACTAGGAAACTCACAATTTAAACTCTTTTGGGAAAGGTTACCTTACTATCGCCTTAAAAAAATGTACACCATTTGTACCTCGTTTCTTGCATTCCTACACATATATCCCTAGCACAAGAATGTAACTCTTCCCGCACGTCAACAAATGTAGAAGAAAAAAGGAGAGGTTTCTCTATTCTACGCGTAAATTTGTTACAACTCAGTCGATGATAGATGCTAATCATAATAGTATGTAGACTAGGGTGAAACTTATCGCTTTAAAAACTTTGATTAACTTTGGTATGATTTAGATTTGCGACCATGGCCGCGGCCGACTTCCAGCCTCCCGTGCGCACGCACTGCCTTGTATCGAATTGCAGCAATCCTCTTCCAGTTGGCCAATGATCAATTACGTTGCTCTATTGCTGATAATTTCTAGATATGGAAATTTGCCTAAACGTTTCACTTGCACTGCGCTAGACGAATTTGGGAAGATTGCTCGATTCCGGGCGTGGTGGCACGTGGGAGGCAACCTGGAATGGCGCCCGGTCCAGATCGTCGCATAAAAATTTAGAACAAAAGAAGTAATAAGATCATAAAACTTCACTTAAACCGCTATCGTCCTAGAAATACAAACATCCGCCTGCCCCGCGCTGTATGCATGCGGTGACAGGACAGTAGAAAAAATGTACATCGTTTAATTTGGAATGTGTTTTTACGTCCTAAAGTTCAAGATTCTTGTTAATTAATTTTGTTTTTTTCTTCTCTTGGATTAGGAAATTCTTTGCTTCCGCGGACACAACTATCTACAAATTTAAGGTTTCTTTTAACGCCGAAAGAGTTTTTTTTTCAACAACGTTCGTAACCGACGACACTGAACTCTCGGCGGCGTCTGTTTGACCCTCATTTCCACGCCATCTGCGTTACGCCGCGTTACACTTGTTTCCCAAAAACCGTAATAAGCCGAAACAGTTTGATCCCACCCAAAAAGAAGCCTAAATAGCGCCGAAACATGTCCCCCCTTTTTCCTCCTTTAAATTTTTGTCTAACTTTGCCGAAAATATTGTACCCGAAAAACGAAAACAAATTTTGCTACCTAACCAGTCCAAAAGCTTGCCTTTCTTTCCCTTCATATTTTTGTTAAAAATTTAGATTACAACTTTTTTTTTTTTTTGTTTATACAGTTCCCAAAATAAACAATAATTTATTACATCTGTCGACGAAAAATGATAATAAATAATTCCCCCGCTCTTCTATTCCGTTTGCATTATTTACAAATGTCCCGATTTCGCAGTGTAACGGTGCGTAACGCCTGAACCACTTGGGCTTGGGCGGCGAACGGGGCAGACCGCCGAGCGTTCCGTGTCGATCGAAATTGCTTAGCCTAAAAGCTTGATTTAGTTTCATGTTTTTTTTTGGTTATGTCTAGATTTCACGCGCATTGTTTGCCAAAAGTTCATATTTTCTCCATTTTTAGTTCGATTAAATTAGTGTACACAAAGGTTTCATTTCTCAAACAAACTTAGGAGAGAAAATAATTACAACTTAGAGCGGTATCAAACTATTTCAAGGAAAAAGTTCAATAATTACAATATTTTTATCCATTTTCACATGTTTGTTTTGTGAATGGCAGACATGAGTGCCATGCCTCATTACCGCAACTGCTTCTTCTTCTTTTACTTCGATTTGTAAGAAAGTTATTCCCTAGATGATTGTATTTTTCCCTTATTATTTTTTGTTTCTATCCGAAAGAACGTCTCTGTTTGCAATACAGTTTACTCTTTCCGATGTTCCTTTTTCGTCCCACGCCGTCTTCTCATATCACATTCCTCTTCCGAATGGGTGATCCGTAAATTGTTCCGCGCGAAATTGTGGGTATCTCCCCGCTTGATTCTCGTCTTTTCAACATTTTTTTTTTTCATTTACTTCCTTGAGGTTGTTTTTGTTTTTAGAGATGTCAAAACATTTAAATTTTGAGGTTGTTTTTCGTTTTTAAATCTATTCACTGACTGAGTTCGAATGAATGTTCTTTTTTTTTGTTAGGTTTCTTAAAATTTGGTTGGTTGTTTTGGAAATGAAGGCCTAAACGCGAGTATACCGTGTTGTGTCGTATAAGTACTTTTGTTTGTTTGGTTTTTTTTTTTTGGAATTTGGCTTGCCGTCTGACTTTGCTGCTGCCTTCCCCCTCTCTTTCTTTTTCTTGCTTCTTTAGTTTATTTCGGACGTAAGCACACTACATTATAGGAACCACAAATTGTTGTTACTTCTTATGTCTTATGCTTTCGCTTATTAGATGTTTTGTTCTTGTTTAAGTTTTGGTTTGTTTTCGTTTTGTTTGTTTTTGCTTGCTTGTTAAACAATATATTTATACTTTGTGTTACTTTTTTTTCTTTCTCTAAAATTAAATTTCTTTTTGCTTTAAATTTGTTTAGATAACAATTTTGTATAATTTGCTTTAAATTTATAATTAATAAAGTAACTTCTTATCTTTGTTTGTTTCTTCTGTTAAATTTATTATTTACTCTTTTTCCCTCAGTTATTTTGGTTATTGATTCGGTGTTTGCAGGTTTCTGGTGTTGTGGCAGCGACGAATCTCCTTTCCCTTCGCTACCTTTTTACTTTCTTTCTTCCTCTCCCTATGTTGCTTGCTGTTTACTAAGTTATTGTTTTGCTTGTTATTGTTTGTTCTGGTACTGGTAGGCTTTCTCTTACTCCAACTGCTCGAGGAAGTTGGGAGATTTGAAATATTCCGGTACAGGATCATCCAATCGGGAAATGATTTTGTAGATCGATTTCTTCCACGACTGTTCGGTGTCCTTTCCGCCCTGTATCGCGCGGAAGAACTCCCGCAGTGTCTGCTCAACAACGTATCGGAAATTTTGGGGCACCTGTACACAAGGTTGAAAATGAGTATTGTTGTTTTCCCCGCGGTCTTTGTGGGACGGAGCCAAATTATTCGTCCAAATTGTTCGACTTACCTCGATATGATTATTCCGATTGTAGTGCAAGTTGAGCACCCGGTAGATCTCGCTGTCATTGCTCACATGGATGTCGTCCACGTTCTTCATGCCTTCGCTAGCCGACTGCCGGGCGTACTTCTCCATTTGAATGTAGTAGAATTCCCTGCGGGGTTAGAAAATGTCAACCATTTAGAAAACTGTGCATATGAATTCGCTATATCAGGTGGGAAATTTGTCACGTTTTTCACGTGACTGCTGCGGATACAGTCGTCAGTTGTAGGCAAATGTCTCCACGAAAAGAGTCAGCTGTCATTGGTATGGCAATTCGAATGGAAGCCCATTCTGGGAATTGTGTACAAATCAGAAAACTGTCTGCATCTTTTAGACATCCTTACTCATAAATGCCACCCATGTGAATTTGAATGACTGCTTGTTGCAGTCGTATCTCACTGCTCGCAAATATCAAAATTTTCAACTGTCCCAGAAAAGCAACCAAGTGGCGAAATTCGCACGACCTCCCTGAGTACACACGAGTGACAACCCTGGCAGCGGCACATCGCTTACAATCCAAAATCGGTTTAGCAGCACATCCTCCTCGACTAATCAGCATCAGCATTAGGCCAAAAAGGAAAAAAGATAAACGCGTCTTCCCAGAGATTACCTTTCCTCCCGTGCCAGCAATTCGATGCCTTAATTTCGGGCGGGAAAATCACCCTTTTTGTGGTAAGCAAAATATAGACGAAAGAAAGAAAAAACGTCCAACGGAAAAGGGCCGGCAAGGAATCATAAGTTACTTATAACCCGACTTCGTCGTTCCCCTCCTCCGGAGTGCATTTCTTCCAAGACGTTGACAACACACAAGACGAAGACTGGGGAAAATAAGAAACTTGAATAAAAGCGTGCAGCTTGCCATGAGATTTTTGCCGTTTAGCTACCCCGCTCTCTTCTGCTTCACCTTTCTTGGGTTGGCCTTTGTTTACCTGGTTGTTTGGCGAAAAAAAGGGACAAGGCAAGAAAGCGGAATGCAGCGATTGCAGCTGTCCTTTTAGCGCCTTTTCCGTTACTTTAAATGTTGTTTTGATTTGTGTATGTGCGTGTGAAATGGTTTTCAGGGTTTAAGGACACCTGATTTCGCAAATGAATGTTTTCATTTGATAAGATTCGAATAGATGTTTTGTTGAATTTGTTAAGCTGATGGTCGTTGGAATGCGAAAATAGCCGTCATCTTCGCTGTACAGCTCTCTTAAGGGCTTATGCTGAATCATTCTTGATGACAGTCATTACCTCAACATTTAGAATTGATATAACTCAGAGTCGGTACTTGATATTGAAAATTTAATCACATCAGTTTGTATGCTTACTTGCTGTGAGCAATCTGATAGAGTTCGATTCGATGTTCATTCACTAACAATCGAGATTTATCAATTTGAAATAGCGAGTTGAAACAGCGAGAGCGAGATAAAAGATAGGAAAAAATACATGGAGCAGCGATTCACCTTAAGAGGAAAGTAATTTAATTTGGATTTGGAATTGAACATGGTTAAACTTGCAAAATCAAAGATGGTGCTTGAACAAAATCAAAGATGTTTCATTAGATACTCCAAAAAAATCAAGACAATTCTGATTATAGACTGATCCAGGTTGAAAGAAGAAGAAGATACCGAGTGGTGATAAATCTGACAGCTCCCATGTTAAAGTATAGGATGAACATTTTAAAATGCTTCTAAAAAATTCAAATGAAATTCTAATGAAAAGCGGTCTGTTGTATGATGGAAGAAAACTCCAAAACAGCCAAATAGGGGCATAATTTTTATTTTACTGAAAATGTCTTTACTGAGTCAGTTTTGAATTTTTCTTCCATCATACAACAGACCGCTTTTCATTAGAATTTCATTTGAATTTTTTAGAAGCATTTTAAAATATTGGTCCTCTACTTAAACATGGGAGCTGTCAGATTTATCACCACTCGGTGCTCAAAATGTCTTATTTCGACACAAAATTTTCATTAGGGCCTAACTGACAAACGTAAACAATAGCTTCTTCCGTAAATTTCTCGTGGCACAAAAGCTACCCATGTAAGCCTCCAATTCTATCGGATAGGTGAACACTTCCTTTTCGAAATGATCGTGGTGGATTGATTACGCGAGTTTTCAATAACGAGAAATTTAAGGAAGAAGCCATTGTTTACGTTTGTCAGTTAGGCCCTAATGAAAAATTTGTGTCGATTTGTTGGATCGTATCGTTGGAAGGAGATTCTTAATTTCCCGTGGATTTCACGTAAGTGTCTATGCTTTAGGGTCCACCCCTATGTTTTTGGCCCTTCATACAGCGGTATTGTGAATTCAGATCGGTGGCTCAATTTGATCTTGCTATAAAATGGAGAGCGCGTCCTGAGGTTAAAAACGCTAGTTAAACCTACTTCTTGTCATCTTACTTGAGACGTCCATTAATTACGTCACGCAAAAATGACTTTTATAACCTCCCCCCCCCTTGTCACGTTTTTGTATGGACCTTCAAATTTTTTGTGGATCGTCACGTTTTTCCCATACATACATACATACTCGGTGTCCGAAATGTCTTCTTCTTTTTTCAAACTGGATTCGCCCATAAGAGAATCGATTCTAACTCACGAGCGGTGAAACATATCTACAATTATAGTCAAAAGGTCGAAAGTAACATTTGTAAACAATGACTTCAAGCGTATTTTTCTGGGATCTGCTTACTCCCACAAACAAAATAGCACCGGAAACAGATACAGGGAGTTAGGACCTTTCCGTCGGTAGTGGATATAGATGTTAGCAACCAGGCATTTCCAGTAAATTTACGCTTTAAGTAAATGTTTACAATTAATTGGTACTTTCGACCTTTTGACGATTTTGTCTAGAATTACAATACCACATCGACAAAGATTTTTCATTAGAACCTAACTGACAAAATGGCTTTTCCCGTAAATTTCTCGTGGCACAAAGGTTACCCATGCAGGCCTCCGATTCTATCGGAAAGATGAACTCTTCCTCGTCGAAATGACCGTGGAATTGATTAGGTGAGTTTTCAATGACCTGAAATTCGCGGAAAAAGCCATTGTTTATGTTTGTCAGTTAGGCCCTAATGAAAAACCGACATGGAGTTTTCATAAGGGCCAATGTCGCAAACGTAAACAATGCACAGAAAAAAATAATTAATTTTAACAAGCGCGTAAAATTTCCCCTCGTTTAATTCAAAGCCAAACGAGGCAGAAACAACGCAATTGGTTGTAGTCTTTGATGCGTCATACAACAATGTTTGCAATCTTTCATACAACAGGCTTGATTCACGTACGATACGTAAAATATCCCATTATTTTCTGCCAAATCTAGCATTCCCTTTATGTCTAATGCACATAACGCAGAAAATTCAATGTTTCTTTTTGTCTGTGTGGCTTCACCCGCAAATTTCTCGAGAATGCTTACTGAATCATAGTAAATTACCACGATACAGAAGAAGAGTTCCCCTTTACAATAGGAGTGGTAGTTTGCTTGAGCGAGTTTGCATTTTCAAGAAATTTGTGGAAGAAGCCATTGTTTACGTTTGCGGCATTGGCCCATATGAACACTCCATGTAGAAATCTTTGTCGACATAAGGTTTGTTTTTTAAAGCTCTGCAAAACAGTGCTTGAAGCTTTTGTCATGGGCTTAAAAAGGCAGTCAAACTTTCTTGTCATCTTACTTCAAAAGAGGGGAAATCAATGAAGTCTGATTTATCCTTATTCTAGCCTAGCTCTGTTTTGGATTGCTCAATTAATCCTTCGAAAAAACTATTTGTGGTTGGCATTGTTGCCAAAAGAGGAATCCTTGAGCTCAAAAATTTAAAACGTATGTTTTGTCACAAGGTCCTACAGTTTATCCACCCATATAACGGGTGTTCATTAAAAAATGAGAATGATTTCAATACCTTTCTGTAATTAAAGTAAAGAGCGTATATTATTTTCTCTCCAAGAAAATTGGACTTCCTAGATGAGTGGCATGTTTCTTTTCGCTCGAATGCTGTCAGTTCAATCGAAGATGGCGTCGAAACAGCAAGCAGTGCTCGAGCGTGCTGTACGGTTTTACGAAACGCATGGTAATAGTGGAAAAAAGTTTACGGTAGACCACGCGGTTGCTAACTACCGCGGGACGACGTTCGTGCTAGACGAAGAAAGTTACTTTCCGCTCTCGAAGACCCACATTCCAGGAAATGTCAGCTACTATTCCAGCGACAAGTCGGTTTAAGCAAGTAAGTTTAAGCATAAATTTGAAAAAAAAAGTTATGCTGTACATCGCCATATCGGACAGAGGGATTTCAAAGCCGTGGTTCAAGCCGAGCGGTCTGGCCATCAATCAATAAGTGTACCAGGAGGTACGTCTTCTGGCCGGACAAGGCGTCTTCCCATTACGTCAAGAAGACGCTGGAGTATCTTGAGTAGAACAAGATACCGTACGTGCCGAAAGAAAGAAACCCGGCCAACTGGCCCCAGTGCCGTCCTATTGAGGATGTTTCGGCTCCCTCAGTGCCTAGTGTACAAAAATCATTGGCGGGCCAAGGGTACAAAGCAGTTGACCAAGAGGATCCGGAATTGTATCCGGAAGCTGGACGTCAGTGCAGGCCGTTAGAGTGCGTTTAAAAAGTCGTTGTATTTTGCTGGTGCCGGCTCTCCTGCTCGCATTTTTGATCTGAAACCTACTAACCCAAAAAATTACATTAATTACATTTACAGTTAGATAAATTGAAAAAAAAAATGGAACTTTTGGTGAAACTTTTTTGTAAATTCCACATTTTTTTCTGTCATTTTTTCACATTTTTCCATATTTAGACAGTTCGAATAAAACCTGTAACTTTCTGTTTGATAAGATGTAACAAATGGTCTACATGACTGATAACGCATTTCTATATGTGGTTTAAACTTACTTGATTTTACTTGCTGTAAAATTCAAATCTAATGGAATTTTCTTGCAGCATACGGCCGAATTGAGGTTATGTTGTAAAATCTGGCTGTCACTCTCAGAAGTCATTATATAAATAAAAGATATGCTGTTTTGTTTTACTTGGATTTGATTTGATTGTTAAATTGGGTAATGGAAATGAAAAATCCATAGTTTCATCCGAATGGGTTGTTCCTTCCATATATACACAGATAAAAAGAAACATTGAATTTTCTGCGTTATCTAATGCACATAAAGGGAATGCTAGATTTGGCAGAAAATTATAGGATATTTCCTGTAAATTTAAGCCAGATAACGCCTGAATCTAGCCTGTTGTATGAAAGATTGCATACATTGTTGTATGCAAACATTGTTTACGCCTCTTTTGGCTTGGAATCAAACGAGGCGAACTTTTACGCGTTTGTTAAAATTAATAATTTTTTTCTGTGTATTGTCGATGTTTTTGCAGAAATGTCTTCTTCGCAAAAGTTTCCCTGATCTGTTGAGCTAGACAGCGTACTGGAAGATTCGAATTTGTGGGCATACAGCTTATGTAACCGTTGGCTGTTGTAGGTAGTATATAGGCAGACTGGTTTTTCATATCTCTATCCTCAAATATGTATGTTACAAGTGCAATAGCGTAAAAAGTCATGTGTTGCTTCCAAATGCCGCCATCGTAGATGTTTTTGGAAGGATTTCAAATTTCTAAGGACACGAACGTGTCTCAAGAAGCTCTCAATGCTCTCCACCGAAAAGTTACAAATAGTACACAACATTCTCACTTTACATTAATTGTTATGTTATGTATTCTCCGTGCGAGGAGTAACGATTATGATGTAGAAGGAGATGTTCGCTCATCACCATGCGGCACCAAGAGTGAACAACAATGTTTTTTTTGGCTAGAATGAAAGATGTGAAGAGACAGTGTTGAAAGGTCCGTCAGAGTGCGGCAGGTAGGAAAATTAACAGATGTTTTTGAAAATTGAGCGAAAGGGCATGTATCCAATGGTACTCGAACCATGGACGTCAATCTTTGCCTAACATCCCACTGCGGGGTGGGTTGTAGCGACGGAACAAGTCCATTGTTGTTCACTCTTGGTGCCGCATGGTGATGAGCGAACATCTCCTTCTACATCATTCTCACTTTGTTTTTTTTTTTAAATTTGCCTCGACTATCCGACTATCCTCGACTCACCGAGAATAATGGCGGCCACGATACTTTTCAGGAAATGACAAGCGCTGCACGGTGACGACGTTTTACGTTAAAAGCATGTAAACTTAAAACTTTTGAAATTGAAAAATCAATTTGTAACTTAAAATTATATGTCATGTGAATTAAACTTGAGCGATTGTTATTCAAATATATTTACTGCGTATTTTAAAATGTTTATCAATGCTCCGGTTTTGTGCACGGTTTACAATTCGAAATTAAAGAACGTAATACTTTACATTGGTGTATTTTTACTAGGCAAAAGTTTTACATCGCATGTAATTTTTATTATTTTTTTTTCTGTATACATAAACTCGGTTGTAATAAATGTGTTGCAAGGGGGCGGATATTCTTCATAATTTACAAAATAAATTTTCCAACCTCAAACACCAACCTGTGGTAGATGAGGCATTAATACAAGGATACAAGTGTTAGGGTATCACTTATCTTTGTTGAACAAATAACACATGCTAGGCGAAGGCGTAAGAAAATATAAATAATTTGAATTCTCGATCATTTTCTTGAAAGGTCTAATTAATATGAACATTTTTGTTTTGCTAAAGAGCTACTTGCAAACTATGTCCACGGTTCGGGCCGCTGCTCCGATAAATAGGCGTCCGTATGGATTCCGCATAATCTTATTGCTGGCCCACTATTGATACGGTGCGGATGCGTTGGCGTGAATTTGTCAGTTTTCTCAGAGGTTTTCTGTCAAATTTATGTCAACGGAACGTATCTATTGTGGGCAAGCCTTTTACCATAGACTAACTCTAAGACCAGTAGGTCCCATACAAAAACGATTTTTTTCTTGGCTCAGTCAGTACTAGAACATCGGTTCCAAGCTCGGTCCCAAGCTTAATAATGCGCCCCTAATAATGAACTCACACCAACACACTCTTAAATATTCTGTCAAAATAACACAGTAAACCAAAACAAAGGCGCAAATATGTATAACAAGGTGCTGGCTTCAAGGTGTAATTCGGACCAAGGGGTTCTACAACAGTGAACCAATTTCAAATCGCTAGTTGCATATTGATTGTTGCTTCTACTGCTCAACTATTCATAATGAGAACATAATCACTGAGAAGAAAGCTCTCACACCATCAATTTTATTTCACAGTATTTTTCTTCTATTACCATTCCAATAGCTATAGTTTCTACTTAAAATTCACCGGAAATTTTCAATTTTGGGCGCCAAGAAGCCAAACCCGAATAATACGACACAATCAACCGTTTTATTCTTCCCCAAGACTTCGACATCAAGAGTAAGACGTTTCTTCAAACCAAAAGCTACGATTTAAAGGACTCGGAACAATACCTTCCTGATCAAGATTCCCTGTGAATCGTCGAGAGGGAGAGAAAGAGAGAGAGAGAGAGACAGCCCCCTGCATAAGGCTCTATGTGCGTACTCAGCTGGAACTCCCTTGAACATAGTTCAACGCACGTCATAAGGGTATTTAAATTCCGAGTTCTTATTGTGTCGAATTAGGAGGGTGAGAAGCAGTGCGATATGTCGTCGTCGTCGTCGTCGTCGCCGGTGACTTACCAGAGCGAAGGGTTCGACAAACTAAAAAAAAAGTTCGTTATTTCTTATTACCTTTGCAGCTTTAGGAAGAAATGTTCCTTACCGTATGTGCCTCAAAAGTTGATTGCAATCATTGCCGGTTGGTGAGTTATTAGGTTTTGTTTTATTGTGGGAACGAACCAAATTTGCGCTTGGCTGATTTCGACCGTTGACAGTTGAAATATTTCCAGCCAGAAAATTTGAATAGAAACGTTTCACTTTCACCTGAACCGAACGCTCGGCGCCTTGTCACTCACTTATGCGCAAGTGGCTGCTTCATTAGCATCAATGTTTGATCAAAGGAACAACCCCCTTTCGCAAACAGAAGAGGAAGAAAAAGAAAAGGCAAGACAAACTAGTGCACTCCGCATCTTCTGAGTTATCGTCGAAAAAGTTCCCATTAATAATTGGCGTACAAGTAGACGTGGGAGGAAAAAAAAGGCTGAACGATACGACTTGGAAGAGATCCAGCCGGATGCTGCCCTCGCCCGTGTGCAACCGGATGATGATCGCTTCCGCCGCTAGGATGCGCTCATACACAGACATGCATGCTATATGATAGTGCTGCCAGCAAGCGCGAGTGCTGATGAATTTTTAATGCCCCGGCAAAATAACTTGGCCAAAGCTCTCCCGGATAATGTGCGCCAAGTATCACTTGGGAGTTTTTTTTTGCGGCACAGAGAACACAAACAAAAGCGGTGGCGGCGGATGATGGCCGCGCGAAAAATTTCTTTCCGCTTCCACCGCCGTCGTCGTCACACACTGAGATTGAATTCGGTTGGGAGGGGGGAGGGCGGGCGGCGTAACATGAAAAACGACATTATCTCACATAATGTGCAATGAATAACGAGAAAACAAAGCATGACAGGAGCTCCATACTGCCGGGTTCTAGCCTATTCTGTGCATGGCAAACTCGACTCGACGTGATGCGAGGAGCGCGCCATCTAGGAGGCAGTCGGGATGTGACATGAAAATGTACAAACATTATCCTTCTGCCCTCATAAGGGATGGTACAGATGTAGTGGATTGACTTCGGTGCTAGACCATCTCATAGATGGGCGGAGATGGTTTGTGTGGTAAGGAAACAATACGGATGGGTGCGAAGTCGAGTTACAACTCCATTGCTCTGTGATACTTGCCTATGAGTTTGCAGGCAGCAATGCTTTCCATTGTCAACTGGGAGTTTAATTGTGCAGACTATTATTAGCTGATTAGGCAGCGGTTATCATGTTTCCTCATTTGGACGCCCCCGCTTCCGGCGACGAACTGCAGCTGGTGCAGTTCAGATTTTCAATGCGTCTAGCAAATATTGATTATCCTTGCTAATTTGGTAGGCAGATGAAGAATCAAAGCTAATACCGATCAACAATAGTCGCTACGTTTAATGTCTGGAGGAGGAAATAGGCAAATAAGTGGCAGAGTAAGATTACAAACCAAAATAGAAAAACCGACTATAACCACCGAGCGGCCGTGGAGCTGCTGCAGGCTAAGTGCACTCGTTTCACACTTAACTGTCAGCATGGAGTGGTTCGTCGGCCGGTGGTGTTTGCACAAACTAGGTAAGAGTGCATGATGCTCGCTGCTAGTCATTTGCGCACATGCAACTGTGCCGCGACAGAACGCGTTTTGCTCTGCTGCCTCGCAGTGGAGGCTTGAAAAAAAAACAAAGAGGTGTTAGATGTTGAAAGATGCCATCCGTCGTCGTCGTCGTCGTCGTCGTCGTCATTTTTGACGACGGTACGGATGGTGCCTAAATACAGGCGCGACACAAGTGCCACTCTTGCGAAAGTGTTGAGCTCCAACCAAACTGTCACCCAGTAACTAGTAAGTGCCATAATTATCGCTTGGGTAGTGTCGCGAAGGGCTCTGGTCTTGCCACTTGGCGCTGAATAGCTGCACTATATAGCTCTTAGAGCATCATTAACGGTGGGCAACAGTAGCGTTGCTATTTTAGAAGCGCTGCAGCGCTCTCACTTTAGTTTAGCCACCCTTCTCCACACTGCACTCCACTGATTCCACTCCATACGAAAGGTGGAAAAAAGTTTAAAAATGGAAGTTGCATAGCTAAGTTATGTGTTTCCAAGTAATTTTTTGACGCTGATTCCATATATGTTATCTAAATTGTCGTATTATGCTACATTTTTTAGATATGGCCACTTTATGGCCTCCTGGAGTATCCGTAACATCCTATAAAATGGCAAGTTCATTAGTCTCTTCCTAAAGCAATACGATTCTTTTCAAAACATTTTTTTACACAAAATGTAAGAACCAAAGTGATGTGCAGAACAATGTACGGCTCTAAGTGGCCGTGTCATGGTCTTCCGGAAGTTCCTGAACATTCGTAAAATTTGATAATTCAGCAATTCGGAACCAAAAAAATGAAGACGATCTTAGAATTTTGCAATACTAGGTAGATTTGTTTCTTTAAGAAAAATATGAGGCTGAGAACATTTTTATTTTGTCATTAGAGTGTTCCATTTTGAAAAAGGGTGGTCCAAAAAACGAAATTTTAGAAAATACATATTTTTCAAAGAAGTATAACTTTTGGACCGTATTTCAATTTTTCACGATGAAAGTATATGAAAAATATTGAGCTATAATTTTAAGAATTAGTATGAATATAAAAAAAAGAAATGTTCCGTATTTATTATTTGGGTGTCGACTACAGTTTTCAAGTAAATTTCCATTAAGGAAATACAGGCGATTTAACTGGAAGTCATTATAACGATTGTAATAATTTATTCCAATATATGTGTTCATTTTTTTAGCCCTTTAAACCCTTCCTTTATCGCTTGGAAAATGGACTTATGGTCCAAAGTCCGGAGTACCTAGTGATATATACCATTCGACTCAGCTATTAAAGATTGTATTTTTTTGGGTTTCAATAATCAAATTCTTAAAGATTAACAATAACAAAACTTCATCCACATGCTTTCTACGACATGGGGAGAAAAAATTATTGTATGAAATTACAACAATAACTGAAATTAATCACTTCGAAAATGCAAAGTGCCAGTGCATCTTTCCAAGGAACCAGGATGCAGTAACGTTTCTCTTTGAGGATCCCGGGCATTGCATCATCAATCGGTTTCTAAGCAATCTATATTTTTCCTTTTTAAAAAAATACGATAAAAATCGTAACTCTAGAACGAAAATGATGCACAACTTTTCACATATTCCGCATATTTTGGATGATCCGGAAGACCATGCGGTAACCAGTCGAAATCACAAATTGTTTACTACAGTCAATTCGTTCTCACATTATTTGTTAATTTCTTAGAACATAAACATTTAAATTTATCCAACCATCGTTAGATCTGGCCGTTTTAACACTTTCCTGGGAGTACTAGGAATCAGAACCCGGATGTGGTCAATATGGTGCTGGAAACTTGATATCATCACCATTGCAATTATTTTTGAGTTCTCATGTTATTTGATGTGTAACATGATGGGTATTCATCCAAATCTGAATCTGGTCACTCTACCGGGACATTGAAACCGGATGAGGCCAATGTAGTTCTGGGCTTTTGATATCATGATCATTTGACTTATTTATGAAATATCATGTAATTTGAGGTGCCGCATGATGGGTTTTGATCTTAGGCCAAAATTGACCGCTACCACGGAGGAATTTCCGGAACTAGTGAATCGATTTTCCAATAGCTCAAAAACAAAGTAAAGGACTACAGTACCATTCATTTGGCGGTTGTTTCATTACAATCGGTCCAGTAGTTGCATCGGAAACTGAATTAGAAGTTTCGTTACACACATAATCTACCTACACAGGTACCCACATACAGACATTCAGTGCATCGAGCTGAGTTTGTTATATATCGGTCCTCGAGCTTTGGATTTTATGGTTGGTTTACAAGATATGTAAACATACACTTCCTTGTAAGATGAGTAAAACCGTAAACAATCTGGTATGAGATTTATGTATTTACCAATTTCGAAGTTTCCCAGACATTCCAGGAATCTGGCCTCCCGGAACCGTATTTGCGCAAGTTTGCGCAAGATGAAATCCAAGTTTACGGAAAGCTGGTAAAAAAATCTTCAAAATAAGCCTATTGTGGTGTATGTGCGCATGTGTGCTCACATTTGAAAACTTAGTTGAAGTTTTTTACCGATTCTTTCCATAAATTTTATTTGGGAGTAAAAAACCACGACCATATGGAACCCATACTTTAAAAAAATGTAGAGATCACAATGTTAATCCAATCTTCATGGAATTTTGGAAAAAGAAACTTCAAATAGTGTACAAAATAAGAAAAATATATTTATTGTAAAATAAGCAAGTCGATTTTTCGACTTTCTTCCATATGGAATCACTGTGCAGCGGTCGTTGCTATAGCGGTGATCAATTTGGTTACCCTATTCCCTACTGGTAGAGGTAGAAGTAATCTTTTTTATAAATCATTTATTTGTACAGAGCTTAATCAATTCAACTTTACAGAGCCAAGTTTTCATTTTTATATACATCAGTTATCTTAAAACTAAAGGGGATACATTTTTAAAGTAGATCCACTTTTTACGAAAATTAGTAACATTTCCGTGAGAGAAAAAGAGATAGTATATTGTGTACTCAAAACTTGAGTAAAATGAAACGGGAGTTGTAATTTTCCTTTGTCTCCCTGAAAGCGCATGTATTTTGCATCAATCCACCACTCTGCCTCTGTTCGCATTCGTTGTTTGAAGCTCGCACATCAGAGTTCAAAGAACACCACATAACGAAAAACAAACTATATTTCGAATGTAATACCTGGTACAGACATACAACTTACAGCGTTGTACGAACTGTCAAATACTTTGAGAAATCAGTACCGAAAAACACGTACTAGACTAAGGGAATTTTCTTTAATACATTGTTTGTCTGTCCCAGGCATAAGATATATTCTCACATTTTGTATTATTGTTATCGAATAGTTGACTCTCATTTCACCATACAACCTTTACATTAACACATATTGTTAATATATGACATATTGTCATTGAAAGGTTTTTATGATCTGCAGTCGGTCTTGATTATAAACCAACTTTTTGGTATAGAGTACAGCCAAAATTTTGTTCATGAAAATTTTCATTTTGTATGGTAACCAAACTTAACCGCCTATTCAGCATATTGTTATTTGGCCTTTTACCATCTGGCATATTGTTAAGACTGTATTAAGTTGTTAGTTTATAGTTGTTAACAATAAAGAATTAAATGTCGTAACAATAACGGAAACGGTCGTCAACAATAATGGAAAGGGTCTAGGAATGGTTTGTGATTATGCGGGCAGCAGCTTCATGAGGACAAACTCCTTTGTTTTACATCCGAAGTGCATCAAAATGTGTCCGGGTAGTCACAATTGTGGGTGAAGTGGACATTTTTCGTATTAATTTTTTAATTTTTATTAATATTATTATTTATTAAAGACATTTTACCATTTATGTGGCATTCGTGTCGAGACGTTATTTTATTATGAATTTATACATTTATTGAATATATCACTTGGAATGCATAATTTTATAAAAACATACATTTACAATGCATACATTTGATTTGTGCATTATATGGAATGCATATATTTAAAATATGCATTGGAATGCATATATTTAAAATATGCATTGGAATGCGTATATTTGATATATTATTATCAATGTATAAACCTAATTTTTCATTCTAATGACTGGATAGATCGAATATGGTTTTAGTATAGAATTTATGCTTTTGGTATATTTATTTTTCTCCGTGTACCAACCATGCGCGCTGCAATCGGGCTGCTAAATTTGAGCACCTGACTCTTTCCGAAAGCCTCGCTGCTAGTTTGGGAGCCCGTTTTTAGCAGCGACCGGTACGGTGGTGAGTGATGATAGAGCGCTGCTAAACGGGGTTCTATACCCCACCGCTAATGATGCTCTTAAGAGCAAGAAAACGGCTACCGAATCCAAAGCCAAGCTGGATAAATCAATATCCAGACTCTGCTCAAATCGATTCAAATGATTCATGAGTGGTTTGCTGATTTCGTTGTGGACGTACGAGCACCGTTGACGCGCACCGCGTTCTGAACGCTCAAGTAAGTCACTACGACAGAGAACGCCATCTCTCAAGTTTAAGTGAAAATTAAAATTAATTCGCGAATTGGAACACAGCCTTCAAGGAGCCAATACTGTGTTCGAAAATTGGCTCTAATTTAGAAGAATTAAATCTCAATTTCTCATTTTTTTTCATGCAATATTTGCAATATTTGATATTCTGTAGATTTCCCAAAAGTTTAAAGAATGTACACAGGCTTTGCGCAGATCCGATGACAATTCATCGTTTTTGTCAAAATCCTAATTGTTCATTTCAGATATATTGTAGATAAGAAGATTCATTTCGCGAAGTTTTTCGCCTCAATCGACTGTTCGAAAAGCTATAAAATACCTCAAAAACCAGAACAATGTTCCGGAAAATTTACAGTGAGCTTATCGCCACTATTTCACGAAAAATATTCACACAAAAGAATTGCAGCAAACCCTGCAAACCACATTTCGCCATTTTCTTCTTTTTTATCAAACAACTTCCATCCAACCTTCATAAATCGTCGTCAGATGTCAGTGTTGTCAATCATCGCCCCGCGGCGTGTCGACGATACGCACACAAGTCGAGGATTTTCGACCGCACTCAACCATGGTACTCGAAACATCAATTGACCTTGATGCTCTCGGCTGGAGGTTCTGACTGCACCATGTCACCCTCTCAGAGTCCCCTGCCAGCTGATTCACCCATCAGCCCGACGCATCTCATTTCCGCTCGAGCATTTTAATTTTTAATTTCGCTAACTACTTGAGAGTTTCCATCAGTCGTCCTGCTAGGTTGGAACCCCGGACAAGGACAAACCGCAAACAACCTCCCCCTTCTTCCCAACCAGCTGTCAATCGGTTTCAGATAAACATAAAGAAATGTTTCTCCCTGGAAGAAAAAAAGGTTAAATTCTGTGCAAATGTAGAAACATTGAAAACCGACCGCCTAGAGGGCAGAAAATCGATGCACCGGAGTTCTTTAAAGAAAAAAAATGGCATTCCTCAATTTCCAACCCTTGCAAAATCGGACTTTAGGTGATGAATGCAAAACGAGGCGAAAAAGAAATCCGAAAGCCGACCGACTGCCAACTGCTCCTAATTGGTAGAATTACATTAATTAAGCAATTTTTGACAAAGTTTACCCGGCGAAACTTTACTTTCGGGATTTTCTCCTTTAAACGGAGACCAGACCCCGGGATGTGGACAGGGCAAGGCGCGACTTTTTGCTAGTCGTCGTCGTCGTCGTCAGCGGATTTGGTTGCGGCGCGCTTTGTTAATCGTCCACTACCGTGCCGGATCGGAATGGTTGGTTGCGGAGGCTTCTTAGCCGTGCAAATCAAAAGGCGGCACCTTGCACAATCCTCTCGCTGAGCGGCGGTTCCCCAATGGGGTGGGAGGGCTTTTTGTTTGAGTTTCGACCTGTGGGTTGGGTTTATTTTTTTCCGTGGTTGCATGTTTTGCACGTGATTAATAATTAGGGAAAGTAAAAGAGTGAAATAAATTTACCGTGTAGGATGCAATTCTAAAAATGCATCAGGTTTTAAAAAAATCTCGACTATAGATCATTGCCTGGAATGTATTAACCTCACTTTTTGACAGTTCAGGGAGCTTGTTTACATGGTGTTAGGAATCTAAACCACTCAATAAAAAATTGTCATTTGCTTATTCCGAATTCTGTACGATTCGATTCAGAAAATGATGTAATAAATGTGTATGTTTTCCTGAACTGTCAAAACTGCATTGATGACGCCATCGTGCAATTTCTATTTTTTTTTTTTCAGGTGAAGGTGATGTGAGTTGCATGTTTTGCAGTTGAGTAAAACTTGTTGAGCGTGTAAAAATGTCTCAAATTAAGAATTGTTTTTAATTTCCGACTGTTTTCGTTTTTCTTTCAGGTGGAGATAAAATCCTGGTTGAGTTGCAATCCTGAATTCCATTTTTTTTGCTCACAGTGCGATCAATTGCCACAATGCAGTCTGTCAACTAGAAGGTGATATTTTAAAAGCCCTTTAAGTATTTTAAACCTCTCATGCACTACTACCTGCCTTCCTGGTTCTATTTCAGCGATCAAGTGCAACGTTCGGACAAGTGCAGCACTGTTTTCTTGCCGACTTTGGCTGTTCAAATATTGGCAGATAATCCGGATCCCGTAGCTGACGTAAAGCTTGCCTACGAAACATATTCTAATTTGGTTTGTGTTTTCCCAGCAAGGGGGGTAGCAGCAGCAGCCAATGAGCCGAAGGAAATGACAATAATCCGATAACCGCACCGCGTGTCTCAGCCAGCATCTTCCTTCATTGAGGAAAGAACGGATCCTCCGGAGGAGATTTATAGGTTCACTTGCCTGAGAGAGTGTGGGTGTGGCTGTTTGGAACAGTAGCTAGCAGAACTCGGAAAGATAATAGCGTTAAGCGTTTGTGCCGTAGTTTGCCGGATGAGGACACCATGTGCAATTGTATTTTTTCCCGGCAAGTTGCTCTTGGAGCCGGGCAACCAATCGTCTATTTGTTTTGGCAGTTTACTCTTCGGGCAGAAGCAAGCTGCTCTCCGTTGAGCGGTACATTTCGCAGGCTGGCGTTCAAAAACGTAGACCCTTCTGGGCATCGGTTTTTGTTGTGGTTCAAGCAGCAGTCTATTCCACACACATCTCCCCCGGAAACGCATTCTCGATGGCCGTTCGGTTTGTCTATCTATCTCGCACATGCACACAATGGGCATTAAATTGCAATTGCACTTTATCGCAGAAGGGGACACCAAAAATTTTGTGCTTGCCACGGCAAAAAACGACGCACTTTAGGTCTCCTCTGGTTATGTGCTTCGCCTGAATGTATATAGGTAGTCAAAAATCCCCATTCCAATCGCATATCCCGTCCAGTCCAGGAATTAATCGTTCCACTCCGGACTGGCACCAGTGCTCAGATGCGCATACCGCAAAAAAAAAAAGAACCCGGTCCAGAAGCGCCATCTATCGAGCATGGTTCCGAGGAGCAGAAGGAGGACGTCATTGACAAAGGACGGTACCGAGCTCAGTTCAATCCATCCGAACCTACAGGCCTGGATCTCTAGATATGAAACATGAAATGCATTTACGTGTGCATCTACGAAACGAGTGCAATCCCGGGCACCCGGACAGAGACCGGCCAGTATTTGCCAACGGTGTGACAAAGCAGACATAATAACAAATGCTATTAATTCTAACCGAATATGGATGCAATTTATTTCCGAGGCTTTTTTTGGACGTGCAGCCGTCGTGTGCAGAAAGGGGCACGGGGATACAGTTTTTGCATTTTTTTTTTGTCCGCGAATTTGCCGTCCCTGTAGTCGATTTTTCGCGTTCGCGTGGGTGAATTTCTCATCCCACTTCAACGCATTGAGCCGATAGAGCTTTTTCTGGCGAAATGTCCACATAGTGCACTTGCCCATCAAAAGGGATTTGCATGCAGTAGCAGCATCACAGGTCCGTAGTAGGATGAGAAACTGACCATTCTGTGATTTTTCCGCGGAGGCACACATGATGAATGTGAAATTTTCGCGTGTTTGCATTCGTGTTTCAAAGCTGCATCGGTTCTGTTTTTATTTTTTTCTGGCGTTCGGTTCCGGCCGTTTCTACTAGAAACGTGTATCGGCAAAAGTGCATGTGCAAGTTAACTAACATGGGAACGTGTCCAAAAAGAGGTTTCGAGATGAGAATCAGCCCCCTCGGACCGACCGTCCCATCTTCCGCCATAAACCCCCGGCGGGGATCTAGGCTTTGCATATTAGATTTTCGTCGAACGCTGGTGGTTGTCGATGTCGATGGAAGGGAGGCTTCGAGCCTAAAATCCTACACCCCCCGTCCCCCTTCTACCGCTAATTCCACACCGTTTACCAACAGCGACTGGTGTAAAAAAAAAACTAGATTCTATCCCGCTGCACGGTCCGGTCATGTCCCCAGATCAACTTATGTGCATCACATAATTTATAACTGACAATTTTATGGATTTTGCTGTAGCCCCAGGTCGCAACCCGGAACGTTGAATAAGCTGATGAACATCCGCGGCTTACCAAGTTCTGGGAGGTTAACAAACCGAATTTCTCGAGGAATCGAAACTGAAATGTCAACCAATCTAACATAACCTCTATGTTAGTTTTCGGTTGTTCCGATAAGCTTTTGACAACTGAAAATTCATGTGATTATCGAAAAACTGCCAATTCCGCAGGGAAGCTGCGGATCACAAAACGCAAAGTAAATTTGCATTCGATCAATTACTAGTCAGCTTGCCAAACGCGTCATCGCCGCGAGGGGCGACAGTTTCGATTCTGTTTAACCAGTGAATTGTGTTTGATTTCGATTTTAACCCAGAAGCAGTGGTCAATGGCCAAATCGGCGAGACGGAACTGGAAATTAAACAACCGTTCGCCGGGTGTGGGCTCTTTTATTAGGATTCGGTTGTCAATCTTGACTCACTGATTGAAATGTGGTTTCGTGGGATGGTCCCGGCGGGGAACTGCGGGGAATGCAGCTAGTTAGTTTGAAAATATTAATTACTTCAAGTCAGTTAATTAATTATCCCGAGCCATTTGATTAAAGAGTTAGCATGTTTCCAGGGATTCTCTCAAAGCCTTTAAATAACTTCCTACATTATTTGGAATTCTGTAAAAAATCCTTTCTAAAGACATCTCTGGGAGCGTTTGGTACGCGAGGTCCAGGATTCCTCCCACTTTCGTTTGATCCAATTGTGGTGGTCTCAGACAGTGATTCTCGAAGCAAGAGATATGCGGAAATTCTATCCGACTAATCGGTAACGGTATTTTTCTTGTTCACAGAGGCTTTATAATCCCTGGGACAGACATGCATTCTACAGCGTTGTCCTCCTTTAGTCTAGTACCTGTTTTTTAGTACTGGATTAAAGTATTTGATAGTTCGTACAACGCTGTACCAACAATCAATATGCAACTAGCGATTTGAAATTGGTTCACTATTGTAGAACCCCTTGGTCCGAAATACACCTTGAAGCCAGCACCTTGTTATACATATTTGCGCCTTTGTTTTGATTTGCCGTGTTATTTTGACAGAATATTTGAGAGTGTGTTCATGTGAGTTCATTCTTGGGGGCGCATTATTGAGCTTGGGACCGATGTTCTAGTACTGACTGAGCCAAGAAAAAAATCGTTCTTGTATGGGACCTACTGGTCTTAGAGTTAGTCTATGGTACAACGCTGTACCAACAATCAATATGCAACTAGCGATTTGAAATTGGTTCACTGTTGTAGAACCCCTTGGTCCGAAGTACACAATGAAACCAGCACCTTGCTGTAATGTTTGCGCCTTTGTTTTGAATTGCTGTGATATTTTGACAGAATATTTGAGAGTGTGTTTAAACATCTTGAACCCCCCGCCCCCCCCTCGTAGATTTTTCTTCCCCGTCGCCCAGAAAAGCTTACGTGGTTTATGAATATCCCCTGAGTATTTCATGGAAACTCTACCAAATGTTTGCAGTGAATCTTAGTCATCGTGTTGAGCGATTTCTGTTCAAAATTTCGAGATTTTCCTTGGTTTGGGGATTTTGGTGGAATGTAGTGATCAGAACCTGGGGTGGGATTATGTAGCTCGAAACAAACGAATTTTTGTACGAACGTTGTGAGAAAAAGTTGTTCGTTTCGAGATCCCTTGACGAATATTGCCAGAACTCGAAAAATCTTGCCTGGAATTGTGCGGTAATCCAATTCGGAATTCCGAGTGAATGTTACTCAAGATCAAAAGCGAACCATGATCAGAATACTAAGAATTCCGAGCAAATCCTGTCGATCGTTTCAAGCAAATTCTGTCCAGAGCTCGAATGGTATGCCACTTTAAACTTCGAGCGAAGTTTGCTCCGAATTTCGAAGGATCTCTGGTTACCATTTCAAGAGAATTCCGCTATGAATTTTAAGCAGGCACTCTATTTGGAATTTCTCTGAACCAAGAACATCATAATATTTAGAGCAATGAACATAACGACTGGACATTTGTATGATAGAATGATGCGAGGATGAGATAGTAGTTCATAGGTTGAATTTCTGGGATCAACATATTCTGGTAGGGTTGGGCTACTGATACAATCTTCCGAATAGGCTCAGAGAACATATGAGAAACGTGGAACATCCAGTGGAATGTTCCGAGATAGTCGAAACGGCAGATCCGGAGTAAAGGGTGATACGGTCAAAATTTGGTCAAGGGGAAACGCGTGTAAATCGGTGAAATCGTTTATTTAAAAAATCAAATTAAATTTCTTTTTCAAGTTCAATTAGTATAAAATTCAGGAAAAATATTCAGTTAGGCTTCCGCTTTTCCAAATCCGAATTGCCGGGCCTTACGCTTGACCCCTGCCATCAGATTTTGTACAGCCACCTTGTCCACCTTCTTCGCCGCAGAAAGCCAGTTTGCCTTCAACTGCTGCTCGTCCTTAGCAGTTTTTTTGGTCTTCTTTAGGTTCCGCTTGACAATAGCCCAGTATTTCTCAATTGGGCGGAGCTCTGGCGTGTTGGGAGGGTTCTTGTCCTTGGGAACCACCTGCACGTTGTTGGCAAGATGCCAAATCCGGCCAAAACAGTACGGAACAACCGTGTTTCTTCAGGAAAGGCAGCAGACGTTTATTCAAACACTCTTTCACGTAAATTTCTTGGTTGACAGTCCAGGAAGCTATGAAAATGCTGCTTTTCAAGCCACAGGTACAGATGGCTTGCAAACCAGATATTTCTTTGCGAACTTTGACAGTTTCGTTGCAAATATCTGCTACCTTTCCCTTCCTTTTGCCGTATAAAACTCCTGTCCCGGAAGCTGCTTGTAGTCGGCTTTGACGTAGGTTTTGTCGTCCATTACCACGCAGTCAAACTTCGTCAGCATCGTCGTGTACAGCCTCCGGGATCGCGCTTTGGCCGTCGTATTTTGTTTATCATCGCGATTTGGAGTCACTACCTTCTTGTAAGTCGATAGTCCGGCTCGTTTTTTGGCTCGATGCACGGTTGTAGACGATACACCCAGCTTATTTGCGGCACCTCGGAGAGATAGGTTAGGGTTTCGCTTGAAACTACCGGCAACTCTCTTTGTCGTCTCAGCGGCTTCCGGTTTTCGATTTCCCCCCGATCCAGACTTCCTGGCTGTCGACAAACGTTCCCCAAACACTTTAATTACATTTGTTACGGTTGATTTGGCAACTTTTAGCGATTTTGCCAACTTTGCGTGCGAGTAGCTCGGATTTTCGCGATGCGCGAGCAAAATTTTGATACGCTGCTCTTCTTGCTTGGACGGCATTTTGACAACTGAAAAGTGAATTCCAAAATCAAAATAGGAGCAACATTCTACACACACACACCTTCAAAATGAGGGGTGTTCAGGTTTTTTAAATGCAAAATTGAAAGAAATACGTCAAGTTGATATTGACCAAATTTTGACCGTATCGCCCTTTACTCAAGCTCCGAATGCCAGCGGTAGAATTTTCAGTAAGGGTTCTATTATTTCCAAGAAGTCGGTCAATCTAGTCAATTTAAAATCTTCAAAAGATTTCAAATCTTTTCAAAAGATCGGGCGAGATTGGGCCACTGATCGGGTGATCTTGATAAAACAACATCCACATTTTTTTCCGTTTAACAAAGCCTTCAAAGAACAGTGTTGTTTTATGGCATGTTATGCCATGTCAAATGATCACGATGTCCGACATCTTGATTAGTTCCTTCCGAGACTATGTTTTCAATATCTTCAAAAGATAGGACGATTCTACATTTTGGAACCTTTGGATAATATCTTGAACAATCTTCTGAAGCAGATTTTACCTAATGCCTTGATGCAAATTAAGGAAAAGCCAGGTTTACAACTGGCTTAGAGAAGAAATACTGTGAAAATGTCCTAAAACCAATTATGCCACATTTTAATAGAAAGAGTGCTGGGAATATTCCGAGGTTAATTCAAGGAAACTTCTCCAGACAAAATTAGCAAGCGTTCTGAGGCAAGTTGCGGAACTCTTTAAAAATTAACATTGGAATATTCGGAAAGGCGGTTCTGGGCTGGTCTTGAAATTGTTTACTAACTTTAGATACGTGTCATTAGGAGATGAATCAGCTTGGATCAGGCTGAAAAATTCGATAATCAAGAAATAACAAAATATATTCAAAGTCGTTTAATGGACTGTGTGTGAGCAGTTTTAGGGATATTCAATGTGTTATAAAATCTTCGTAGGAAGCTTCTGAATATTTTAAATCTATCACTTTCAGCTGTTAGAAGAAGATTCACCATCTTCCAAAAAAATGGTTCTAAACACCAGGAAATAACTTCCAGAGCCACCCGATGGTATTGTTTGGACGTTTTCCTGGAATTATCCGCTTAATGATTCACAGATCATGCCGAAACCGTGAAACCTGGAGAAAATTTCACGTTGTTTAGAACATCAAATCGGGCAATAGCGAGCTGCTAGATTTCATACTCATTGAAGCCCTCCGATGGTAAGTTTTGGATATCTTCAAAAGTAGATTTTCTGGAATATTTTGAAAATGTGTTCTACGATCTCATGAACAGAATCTAAAGTAAGATTCAGGACTCTTGAGACAAACACAAATTTTGCGATCTTCCGAGAGCAAGTTGAAGAATTATGCTGGGAATATTCGAAGACTTACTTCAGGAAACTATTTCAGGCAAAATCAACAAATTTCTACACGCTTAGCTTTCCAAATCGAGGTCGTTTGGTGAGTTCCGTGGCTAACATTTGGATATTTTCAGAGGAATGGTCAAATTTAAATCTCTGGAAAAACTTGTCTACCCTCTACTGTCAGACGTTTTGATGAGTATTTTGAGGCATATTCAGAAATATAGTGGTAAAAATTCGAAGAATCCAATTACTCTGTTTAAACTCTGCAATCATCTGGAAGTATTTTCAAAACAAATTTGATAATGATTTTAACGGATATTTTAAACTTGGGGTGCGAAACATCTAATTCTCAATTAGGATGAATGGCATGAGATGGCTAACGAATAAATTTTTGAAAAACGAAAACTTGTTCAATCTCTAACATAGAATTACATCTTCTAGTATTGTCTTCCTTTTTTGCAAAAACTCCTGAAAATTATTATCTATTATCCCTATCAAAAACCTATCAAACGTATGCGCATATCGAAACAGCAGGTTCAAAAAATTGCTGCTTCTCAGTTAGAGTTGCACTTCTCAATCTTGAGGCAAATTTAGGACTTATGCTATAAACGACCTTTGATATTCTAGAAGAAATATTTTAGGAATGTCCGGAGCTAATAGTCAGATCATCTAAAATCAAGTTATTCGAAAATTATTAAGATAAACGCTGGAAAAATTCGAAGGATTTCAGGAAACCTCTATAGGCAAAAACAGAAGTGAACCTCTACAAAGCACTTCACTGATCTTCACAATACAAATTGGGTAAATTTTTGTACATAGTGATTATCGGGAATCCTGGAACAATTCAGTGGAATAATCTCAATCCGTCCGAAGTTTTGTTCAGAAAAAATGAAGATCAAAAGTTGAGCTCCGTTCAAACCTTGTTCAGGCAATGCTTTGAGACAAGTTCCAGAACACTTTAAAGACAATGAATCGAGTGTTCAGAATATTTGAAGATAGTTTCTTCTTGCGGTCCGATCCGTATTTTTTTCAGGGCCTGCCGACTGGAAGTTTTGGACATCTGGAGGTAACTTCTGGAGCAATGTGAGCGTATTTTTAAACGCGCATGAATGGATTTCCCCGAAAGAAGATTTAGACATCTTTCCGTAGTTGTCACAATAGCAATAAAATCCAGCTGAATGTTCTGATATGCAGAGACTATTAGATTAGGAATATTCTGAAGAGGGCTGTTTACTTTTCAAATCGAGTTTTGTTAGTTAGTTCCGATGTTTCGGAAGTGATGAGCGTATATTAAATCAACTAACATCAGAATCCATCTCCAATTAAATGAGGAATTTTCTGAATGTAAATTCTGGAAGGATTCTGCGGAATGGTTTTAAACGTCCAGAAGATGATCCGAGCTTCCAAAAGTATTTCCAATTTCAAAAGTAGTTTTAAATCAGTAAACATTTTTGGAATCTACCAAAGGCAATCTTGTACCAGAGGTTTGGAAAAATTCGATGGTTGAATCTGGACTAATTCTGAAACCAGCAATCCATGAATTCGGCACTTCTCGAATTGAATACTTACGGCAACTATTGCAAAAAGTTCGGGAACTTTCAATCTACTGGAATTCAATATACTTCTTAGTAATCCATCAAATGTCAATTCCGTAAAATCCAACATTGAGAATCATTCGAATAAGACAAATTCGAAGTCAAATCCTTGTCGCGATCTATTTTAGACCAAAGCAATAACTAATTTCATGCAGTGTGAAAATTTTGATAACCAGAACCCACTCTAAATATCAACAAAGATTAAAAAACTAGCTCCGTTTAAACCTTGTTCTGGGAGTTCTCTTAAGCTTGTAGTACACTGTTTGTCCAATAGCCAAATATTTGTCATAGGCAGATAGGCATCTGACAAACATCTATGATATCTGTCAGCTGTCTAGCTGCCTATGCCAAATATTTGGCTATTGGACAAACAGTGTACTACAAGCTTTAGACATGTTCCAGAACACTTTAAAGATAATCAATAGAATGTATTGAAAGCAGGTTCTGTGCTATAGGCCAGTATCGACCTAAAAAGTAAAGAGGTTACGGAATTTTGTTCAATATTATCAAGCGGTAGTTTAACAATTGATCTGCATGGAACGAAATGTCACCTTCACTTACGGAATAATCGAGCGGAATATTTTTCCGAAAGTAAAAGTGACAGCTCCCATTAGTTTACGTGGAAACCTTACAAATTTAAATTTTATTTTCAGTTCTTTTCAGGTGCATACTGCTGCAGAAATTTCTTTTCGATTCTTTACTTTTCCGTTTCAGTAAACGGAATTTGACATTGGTTTGGGATAGAAAAAGAAATCTTTCGAACACGATACCGACCTTACAGAGGAGTAGGAGGAGATTGGAGGAATTTTCAAAATGTTTGAAGACAGTTCCTTCCCGCGGTCAGATGCGTATTTATTACAGGACAAGCTCAAGAGTCTTCCGAATGAATATTTTGGCTTTCTGGAGTATTCCGCGGGTAATTTTTGCAGGATTCCCCCGAAAGAAAGGTCAAAATTGCAACAGAATCCAGAACACAACAGAATGTTCTGTTCCAATGTTCTGATATGCAAAGGACATTAGATCAAGAATCTTCTAGAAGGGGCTGCTTACTTTCAAACCGAGGTCTAATTAATAGTTTCGCGGCTGTTTGGATAGTTTTAGAAGAATGAACGGATCCAATCTCTGGAAATCTTTTCAACGATCTATTGTCGGGAGTTCTGAGAGTATATTCAGCTTATTGACATTTTACGGCAAATCTCACGCTAATCGTTAGACCTTTCTGAAACAAATCCTGAGAATATTTGAAGGATAACGCCAGGAAACTTTTCCAAAAAAAATCACTTCAGAATCCATCTTAAATTAAATCATGAAATTTCAATAAGCAGTTCCATAAATCTTCCGAAAATTCAAACTACAATTTTTAAATGCCCGATTATCTGCTTGCTAGTTCTGGAATGTTTCAGCGGAATGGTCTCAAACTACCAGAAGCGGACGATCCGAGCTTCCAATAGTAGTTTTTTTTTATCATCAGAAGACAATTTTGTAATCTATCAAAAGGAATGGATTAATTCTAAAACAAGCTAATGAATTCTGCACTTCTGGATTTATATACTTATGGCAACCATTGGAAAAAGTCCGGGAGAAATCTCCTGGAAGTAATTGCTGGAAATCCGCATACTTCTCAGTAATCTATCAAATGTTGACAATGTAAGAATCCAACAATAAAAATCTTTCGAAGAAGTTCTGGAGATATCCGAAGACAAATTCTTGCCTATTTGAAATTCATTTCTTGGATAATGGTCAGACGCTTTCAACACCGTATGAAGATTTTGTTTTAAAATACTGTCAAAGCAAGTCTTGGAACGAGTTGACGGTAGTTCAACTTTGGTATGATTTGAAAGAATTCTTACAAAATAAATCATTCCAAGCTCTTCCACGTCAAATGTTTTGAGATTTTCGGATACCATCTTTTTGTGAAGTCATCAAAAAATAATAATTTGCAATTCTTCAAATAATTGAAGGTCTAAAAATTTCTAAGGTCATCTTAAGAAATGTTGTGGCACCTTTTAAAGGCAATCTTCAACCCTGTTTTGGGAAAATCTCAACGTTGAGTGATGAATCTAATCTGATTCAAATCCAAACATTCAAGAGAAATTTTCAAAAACATGATAAGTCATGTTTTAGGGTGAATTGACCGTTGAATCCGGACTGATTCAAATACAAACTTTTCAAGAAGCTTCAAAGAAGCAGTTCAGAAGGAAATCTGGATGCAAATTCTAGAATTCAGGAAAGATACAAAGGCATATTCTGTATTGATATTATCTGGAAGCAATCTTTCAAAAATGAATTATTTCAGGATTTTCCAGATGTAAACAGATGTTAACAGCAGACTTTCTCAAAACAGATATGAAATTTTTGAATCTGTAATATTCCAAGACAAGATTTGAGTTTCTACAAAAAGATTCACAAGAAGGAGATAAAATATCGAAAGCAAGATTTCAAGTTCAAGTTACTGAAAAAATCCCGAAGTAGCATGCAGGATCATTTGCAATACATGAAACATGTCGTTCGTGCTAAATGGTTATTTCCAGATTCACTAAATAACTTCACTGAAATTGATAGTATACAAGAAGAACCCACTCTAATTATTATCAAAAACTAAAAAATTAGCATACAACAGGCATCACCGTAGATACACTATTAGCCTAAGTCATCCCCAATCATAATCGAAACCAACATCCTGCCCCCACTCAAATCCAATTATTCCCGCGAAATCGCCGTCTCTATCTCCAGGGGGCACAGCCACACATTAGAGGATTTTTCATAATTATCCCTGAATAATTAACTCTCTCGAAGCCGCGAGTCCAACCGGCAGCTTAACGTGCACAGAGGAAGCTCAAAGTACGCATCACAATCAATTAGCCCCCCACCCCCACCCCCATCCCCACCGCTCCCCAATGTATTTAATTCCCGCTGGTCGGCTAGGATAGGGGAGGACACAAGATCGACTTCCAAGTTTTAGTCGCTAGCGAGTCACACACACACACACATACAGCGGCCACGGTTGTTTTGATTGATAACTATATATTCCAATTTAATTAATTGACAATTGACGTGGTCGCAGGTGTGCTTCTGTGAGCGAACGGTCTATAATCCCTCGCGAGAAGCACCACGGAATATCAGAGATCCGGCTTAAAACAAAAAAAAAAAACTGCAAACCGCAGAGATCATATCGTATTCCATTAATTTAAAGCTCGTTTCCGGGAGGATTACGCCGAAATTCCCCCTGCTTTGGAGCAAATATAAACGAAAGCATTAGTAGAAATGGGCTTAATATCTAAAAGTTGGGATATTTCACTTTAGCGTGTATAATTTTCTATAAGTATAAATTGTCATAAATTGTCTCCGTCATTTAAAGGTATAAAATCCAAAAATAAATCGTCCACTCACCTGAAGTTGGAGAACCACTTGACCAGCTGGGCGGTGTTGTTCTTGTTGAACTTGATGTCCGGGAAGTACATCTTGAGGACGGCCGAACTCGGATAGCGGACCCAGAAGAACATCAGCTTCGCCTTGCGCAGGTGCATCGGGGTCAATGTCGACGAGTACACCGGAGTTAAGGAATTGCAGCTGTTTTGATAGTGGGGGGGTTGAAATTGTAGTTGGGTGTGTTTGATTACTGATTTGCAACTGACTCGACCGGGCGACTCGGATTAGAAACTCACACTCGTACGGATTCGCCGGAGGAACGCGCTGGTATTTCGCTAATCTTATTGTTTTTGTTTCTGTGTGTAATTGAACCGATCGGTTTGCTTCCTTCTGAGGAGACGGGAAACTGTACAAGTACCTATGGTCGATTGGAGGATTTGTTCTGTAAGAATCGACTGGCAGAGGATTCCACATTGGCAAGGTTCCAACGGGCAAAAACGGTTCGATAAATCTGATTAAAATCGTATAAGGAACGAGGTAAAAGGAGAAGGATAATGCTTTTAATTTATTTATGTTTAAAACGGTGCGAGCGATGGTTTCGCGTTGAAGGGTGGTGGGTGGCGTGGCAAGAAGCAAAGTTCGTTAGCAAAGAAAGGAAGAAAGGCAATTGGTTCTGGTTCTCACGTTAGCGCTTTTTTTTCGCACCTTCCACGCAAAGGAAATTATCTAACCCTCAGCTGAAGGAACGTGGCAAGACGGTTTGAATAATTCAGAATTGAGGGAGTGGAGGACCGTAACGAGGGTGTGAATCACTTCCGCTGTCGCGCGGAGAACAATCGAGTGGTGCCGTTGAAGTCAGATGCAAATAGTAATTAAAATGAAATTATCGTTTTGTAAATTGGTTTTCGTGAAACCATATGAAGACACTTGCTTTGAAAAGGATATAGTAGGCTCCATGCCGTTGTAGGAGATGTCCGCTGAGTTGCAGTCCGAGTTACGGTCGTTGACGTCCATCGACGCTCGGATGTGGCCGTAGTCTGGTGAATTGCCGTGGTGGGCAGCTGCCAGCAGTGCCGGGTGCAGCATCGTGGGCGGGTGCGGTAGCGGAGGCGAATCTCGAGGGTCCATCATGCCATTGATACCGGGCGGGCTTGAGGACACCTTCATATGGTGGAATTGCGAAGGCTGTGGTCCATGGGGACCACCGTGAGGGGGGCCGTGCGGGTTAAAGAAGGGACTGTAGGGCGAGAACACTTGGGACTCGTGTAAGGAAGGATTTGGTATCGCAACCGACGTCGGCAGCGACACCGGTAGCATCGACGGAGGTGGCGGATGGAACGAACCACGCGGAGAGGGGCTCTCGGTTGGGGTACTCGCTTGCACACTTGGTGGTTGGCTGTTGAACTGCTGCTGGTTGTTATTTTTACTACTGTTGTTATTGTTATTATTGTTGTTGCTATTGTTGCTGTTATTGGAATTGTTCAAGCTGTTGTTGCTGCTTGCAGTGTTACCACCTTGATTGCTATTGTTTTGTTCTAGCTGAATCGGATTGCCGGATGGGATGATGCCATCCTGGGCAAGGATTCTACTCACGGTTCGTGGCGTGATTCGAGTATCCGTTACCTTATGGCGCTTCTTCTTGGGTGTCACGACGAGACTGAGGGCTTCGGCCTGTTCTGGATTCTCCCGTGGCTCCGGCATACAGAAGGGATTCACCTGGCTGTTGCCAAGGGCACTCATCGAATTGTACAAAGCTGCGGCGGCTACCGAGTTGAGGTTCTGCGGAGGCTTCGGCGTTTGGAACATAGCTGTAGAAGGAGAAGGTCGAACATGAGGTGGCATATTGATCTGGTTCATGTTATTCAAGGTTTTGGGATCGTGCGTAGGCGCGTTGTTTACGTGCATCGGAATTCCCATGGGAGGAAAAGCGGTGCCGTTCAATCGGGGCCCGTTGCCCTGTTGACCGGGGATCATTGGATTTCCAGCTGGAGACTGGTTCACCACGTTCGGATTGGGTGCGCTGTTAAGGTTAGTATTAAGCATTGGTCCATTACCTGACTGGTTGCTACTGCTATTATTGGGGTTGGGTCCGCGATCCGAAGATACTTTAGTCCGCGGCGACTTCGAACGATCCAGTAGCTGCGATGCCATCATAAGATCTTTGTTCAGTTGTTCAGCGGCGGCTGCTGCTGCTTCCGACTGTTTTCCCAGGAATCGTCGCTGGTGGACAAACCTCGTCACGATCGAATCAACCAAATTGGATAATGAGGCAGTGATTTCCGTTTTCAGGACATCGGCTAGGCCTTCCAGGTCCGTGCCGGACATTGGTCCCACCGAACTTACGCTCGATCGCATCATGTTTAACCGGCTGGTCAAATCGGAGGGAATCGCTGAGCCTTTAGGAATCTGTGGCAGGAGGGGTAGTGGTGGCATCTGCGGTGGTGAAATGTGATTCTGCGGAGGAGGTTGGTGTTGCTGCATTTGCTGCTGCTGCTGCTGTTGTTGATGCTGCTGCTGCTGCATTTGCATTTGTTGTTGCTGCTGCTGGTGCTGTTGTTGTTGTTGCTGCTGCTGGGATTGACTCGATTGATGCTGAGGTGATTGCAACTGTGGTTGAGGTTGTTGATTTTGCTGCTGCTGGTGCTGCTGCTGTTGTTGTTGTTGTTGCATCATTTGCTGACTGCTATTGCGTTCTTGCTGCTGTTGTTGTTGTTGTTGTTGTTGCTGCTGCTGCATTTGCTGTTGCTGCAGGGCTTGCTGTTGAAGCAGTTGTTGGTTCGAATTTTGCAGGTTCCTCTCTTGTTGTTCGGCGACTTCTTTAACCATCCGCGCTTCCTGTTCCATGAACAGTTTTTGATACATGGCGGCGTTACTCATCTGATTGTGCTGGCTCATTCCGTCGTGTGGCATTCCAGCAGCTTGCTGCTGCATATGCTGTAGGAAAAGATGCGTTCCGTTGAATCCGGCCTGCATATGTGGATGCGTGGGTAACTGGCTGTGAATCTTAGCCGACATCATCTTGCTCATCATTTGTAGCATACTGGACGCCTCGGCATTCTTTCCTACGTCTTTGATCGGCGTAGATGCCGGAGAACTCTGAATCAGAGACTTATCGGGCGAAAGATCCGGGTGGCTCGAGTCGTCCTCCATGATGTCACTTGCACTATCGTCCACCTCCTGGGTGTCGGACTGCTGCTCCATCCTGGAACATAATTGCACATATTTCTGCTGCATTTCGGCGAGTTGTTCCTGCATCGATCGCAGCTGGGACTTAAGTACGTCTTTCTCTACCCGCTTCTGGTGGATGTGCGGGGTGACTTCCATATCATCGTCGTCATCATCCGGATCAGCACTGGCACCCAACATGAAATTCTGCAGCGTTAGACCTAGATTTAATCCGGCCGCAGCTGCGGCAGCATACCGCTCAGCGGCGCTATTATCATGCTGCTGCGGGTGGTACAACTTCCGTTTCTTGCATCCATTTACCTGTCCCTGCTGGGAACCCAACAGAGCAGGGCTTGCACGCATCGAAGACACGATATTTTCCACTCGTGCCCGCTTTAGCGTTAACGATTCTGAATCATTCTTACTCGGTGCCGGACTTGGTGTCCGATCGTCC
Source organism: Aedes japonicus (assembly GCA_034211315.2). Lineage (NCBI taxonomy): Eukaryota > Metazoa > Arthropoda > Insecta > Diptera > Culicidae > Aedes > Aedes japonicus. Next base: position 124,194 of record JASCZW010000476.1, read on the forward strand.
CGATCTTTATCCTCGAGACAATCATCCATATCCAGCTCCTGTTTGGTAATTATCACACCATTGCTACCCGAGGCAGGTGACGGCATGATTTCATCGACCTCATCCGGAAGCGATGCCACCAGCTCGTCAATCACATCACTCTTTTCCTGTTTAGGGTTCACACTAGAACACCGACCGGCACTATTGCCACCACTGCCGCTAACACCATTCAGTAGCCGCTCGGTGTGGGCCAGCTCGGAGGCTAGCATATCATCACAATTGCTATTGTTCGAGTCCAGAGAAATTGGCCTAGTAGGTTGACTGTTGTTATCACTGTGGTTGATTTGATTATTGGTCGCACTGATCTTCTGATTTATCTTGTTTGAAGCACTGTTGTTATTATTAGCACCTAGGTCACTAGAGTCACTAACATCACCACTACCACCGTTCACTGTTTCGCACTTGGTTATGTCGTAGATGTTATTGTTTTTGCTGATCACGTTGTTATTATCGGGCGATATCCGGTCGCCAAGGGCTGAGCTTTGATTGCTCACCGTTCTTAGCTCGTGATCGAGGGCCAACAACTCCTTCTTGCCCTGTAGGATGTTGCGCAACATGTGATGCGCTAAATCGTTCGGCTGTGGTGTTCTAGAACCACCGTCAAGGTCTATAACACCACTGCTGCTGTTACTGTTACTGTTGTTGTTGTTGTTATTATTGCTGCCACTATTGGCAGTGTTGTTCTGACTGTTACCACTCCTTCGACCCATCATTGCAGATCCATCTGACGTGGGTGAATTGTTATTACCACTGTTAGTGTTGTTATTAGCCGTACTGCTATTGTTGTTGTTATTATTCAGATTCGTCGTACTTTCGAATCCGTGCTTGCTCGTTGGGGTGTTGCTATTATCCGCTGCATTGGCTGCCTCAATCGATGATAGCATACTGATACTGTCCGGATCGCTGGCGTCCTGTGCTTGCTTCACTTGTCTTCCCAAGAGCTCGTTGAGCATCTTGTTGGCTGGCCCGTAGCCAAACAGTCCACCGAAATGCTGTTGGCTTTGGCTAAAAATAGCCCCGTATAAACCACCGCTCATGAAGGACGACGGTCTGGAACTAAAGTTCGGTATCGAAGAATAACTATTTCTTGGCTCTCCCGCGTCTACGCGCTGTCTGGTTCGTTTGTTTTTCTTTAGCAACTTATCGACGTATAAACCGAAAGAATCAGTGTCCTCCTCTGATGACATCATAAGTGGCAAACAGCTTTATTGGCCCACAGACCAGCGCACCAAGGTGGGAGAAACTCTCCCCTCCCCACGGTTGTTGTTGTTGTTGCTGTTGCTCTTGCTGATGTTGCCTCCGGCCGATGTTGGTCTTCTTGCTAGTAGTACAACAATAATACCAAGAACCTCGCCGGCGATACATACGACGACTTGAACGTTGACGGCTACAGTGACGACGACGACGACTGGCGAGCGCCCCTTCCAACAATTCCGAACAGTGCCCCTCTCTTAACCCGGCCTTATGTTTCCCCTTCCATCGCATGGACCTGTGTGTGCGGATCAAAAGAGAGAAAGAATGAATGGAAGAAACAAGTAAAAGAACGAACGTCAATAACAGAACGGTATAAGGGTGCGAGCGAGATGTCAGTATTAGCGCACTCAAGCAACGACGTCGCGGTGTTTTGATGTGTTGGAAAAACGGGTTCTCCAATTAGCGGAGGGGAGGCAAGTGAGTACGTTTTCTTTGGCTGTGTGGATTTTTTTTTCGAGCTGCAGTTCTTCTTTCAAGCTAGTGGTGGTGCATTTGAGAAGAGTAGTTGCCCACTGCTGCTGCTGATAGATGTGCAATAAAATTATTATTGGTTAGCCAAAGGCAATGGGGAAAAGTTTTAAAAGTTTGTTTGACAACGAGTGCTGCACAAGCAGAATAACCTAGGCAGTCCATGTTTTTCTTTTGTTGTTTTTTGCCCTTTTTCCAACTTCTTACGGAGCCTTCGGTTTTCGTTTGCTTGTAGGGTGTATCTATTTACAGTCCTGAAAAAGATTTTTTTCAATTTCATCCTAATACAAAACAAAGTCTTAATCTAGCTTTCAATTACTTTGTGATACGTACCTCACGATGATTTTGCAAACTTTTTTTTCTAATTCATAGGTTGATCTTGAATAACTAATAACATGAAATAAGGACAGAGAACAGACATCCAGGCCCGAACATTTTTTCCCCAATTTACTGTGTAAATTTTCAAAAGCAAACCGTTGAAAAATTAGCGCCGCCTAGTCTAGGTTTCACCAAGCTAAAATTGACAGCCTATTAAATCTCAAGGTGGCGCCATCAACATACGAATCACCAAAACTAATGGAAACAAGCTGTAATTTTAAAATGGCAGTTACAGAAATTTACACACGGAGGGCACTCTAGCTTGGATGTCTGTTCTCTTTGATAAGGATACCAAATATTGTGTAGATTTTGACACTTCTTATTAAAGCTATACAAAGTCATTTCGACTCAATGTGATCTATTTGTCGATAACTTGTTCCAGAGGCTGATTTTCAAAATACATATTATGAATGATGAAATTGTGCTGAAAACTCTCAAAATTTTGTCTGACACTGCTCCAAGTTTAACATCTGAGACGTGAGACATAAATATCGGAATATTCAAATGATATTTATCATTGACTAGCATTTGAATATTTTTATGAGTATAACCCTCATTACAATATTCAAATGATATTCAATGGGTCCTCCCTTTGCTCTGTCGGTAAATGCGCAGCTACAAAGCAATACCACTGTGGTGACTGGGTTCGATTCCCTGTCTGGTCTAGGAATGTTTGATTAAGGATACTGATGCAAAACTGAAAGCTCTTAATTAATAACTGTGGTGCATTTAGGACACTAAGTTGAGTGCGCGCAATAAGCGAATTGTACAAGCAATAAGCTTTAAATGCTAATAGAAGAAGAATGAGTATAACACTTTCGATAGTACAGTTAGTGCAATGCAGTGTTAGACTTAGATGTACAAATATGTTATTTATTTATTTATTTATTTACATCTCGTACATCATTTCGTTGAATCTAGTCCTTCAGGATGACAATACAAGGGAGGCAAACTATAAAATCCAAACATCAATTATCACTTACGTGATTTTGAATCAAATATTGTTCAGATTTGGACACAAGATTAGTCAAGAGCTACAATTTCATCCTTCACCGTCTTCTGAAATTCTGCTTCTGAAAGAAGTTATTGGTAAATTATCCAACTAAGCTGAAATGACTTTTGATAGCACGATTCCTTATATGTTCAATATCCAGTGTGTGATTTAACATGTCGCAGCAACAATGTGAAAACAACATCTCCCTTGGAAGAGAAACTGTTGAAGTATGTATAAGAATACTAACCTACGACATAGTACATCGTTATGCCTTGCAACTCTAGTAACCGAGCTGCTGAGTAGCAACCACATTGTTTAGTTGTAGTAATTGAGAAAATACATTAGCTCTCTAGTTCTTCGAAGCACAACCACACTCATTTCTATTACTCTCAAGAAGTCATGGGGCCAGACCTGAGACCATAGCTTGAAGAACTTAGAAGACAATCTTAATACGTGCAAGTTCCTGCGATGGTTCCAAGGGAAGATTAAAGTTCCAATTATCAATGTGGAAAAAGGAAACCCGAGACAGACAGGCGATGGTGACGGGCCAACTGCAAATGGAAGTAGTGTTCTGTCAACAGCGTTTGTTCGGAATTTTGAAAGCGCAGTTACTCTACTGTTCATGGAGAAGTTGGGAGGCAGGCAGATTTATACGACGCGGGCGTTTTCCATGAAGATGGCGCTTATACGCAAAGGTCTATGGCGTGCAGTCAAACCATTGGAGAATGTGGCGGTTGATCCGGATATGAGTGATCGAGCACTTGCGCTACTTGTCTAAGCATGGAGAAGCATAACTTTAGTTTGGCCAAAAACGTTGAAACCGCTTAACAAATGGCGTCAGATAACGAAAAGCCCCAAGTAATCACAAGCATATTATTGCACTTATCCAACCCAAAATCAACATCGGCATTGCAAGATCGCATCAATTCAACAGTTGTCAAGTAATGAAGCGTTAGATTAGCTTAAGAATGTCGTGATGCATTACCAATGCAGTAATGCTACTTTGCCAATGTCTTATGGCATTACAAAAGATATATATACTATATAGTATTATATATATACTATATAGTATTAGTTAGATCTTAGTGAAGCCCTTTTCAGCTTTAATCCAACTTCAATGATGCACTAGACGTAATACATATGCCTTATATATGCATGCTATTACAGCTTCGTGGTTACTTGGGGCGTCTTTGTGAATTTGTAGATCGGAAGTTAATTTTAAATCTACTTCTATTTAAACTATATCCATTTTCCTCTTGACTGTTCAGCCGCTGATAGAACCACAAAGCAATCAAGAAAGTTATGAGTATCGTATCAATAGAAAACTAGCGATTTAAAATTGGCTTTCTGCTTTAGAACCCCGTTGGTACCAAGTACACATTGCACCTTGCACCTTTGTTTTTGTTTTGATTCGCTGTATTATTTTGATAGATGTTGTTTGTACGTTGTCCCATTAAGCTTGGGATCGAGTTGGTACCGATGTGCTGATACTTTTTTTCCCCCTTTATTATCGAGTATTCAACCCTGGGCTGGTTCATCTCCCCTCGTAGTCACTCAAATACCTTTTGGGTATTTTCGTGACTTGTTTGGAGGTGAGATTCGAACTTGTGACTTTGGCGTGAGAGGTATGGATGCTAACCACTACGCCGGGGTTGCCCCCTTTGTGATGATACATCCTGAGCCAAAAACTATAGTCATTTTCTTCTCGGCTATCCAGCCACTGCTTCTACGCCGATGATTTCAAAATATATGTTACTATAAACAACTTATCAGACTGCATCGATCTACAAAACATGTTGAATGTTTTTTTTTTTCCGACTGGTGCTCAAGAAATCTGATCGCTTTGAGTATCGAAAAGTGCAACACCTTTACATATCACCAGAAAACTTCACCAATCGTCTTCGACTATGTCCTCTCCTTTCGATCGATGGCTTGCGTTCAGAAAATCAAGGATTCCAGAGTTGTCTTGGATAGCGGACTGACATTCAGACTTCAATACGACGACATTGTCGCCAGAGCTAATCGTCAACTGGGTTTCATGTCTTAAATTTCCGACGAGTTTCGTGATCCACAATCACTTACTACTCACTGGTGCGATCAATATTTGAATCACGTGCTGCTCTATCTACAGTTGAACATTGAATGTGACAACCAGTCAAAATTTGCTGATAACATGAAAACGCCCCGGCAACACCCAAGCAGGACGGTCTCATTGTAAGACAATTTTGCATGATCTCAAAAGTGACTCGCCGTTCCATCAAAGAAAACTTACCTCCAATCAGCAGAAACAATTCGACTACGATTGTACAGAGAATGTCTGAAAAACAGTTTTGCTGTGAGATGTCCATATATCGGTAAGCGGAACAGATTTAAACGGCTAGAAATTGCGAAATAACATGCACCCATTGCTTTCTGGAAAAAGGCTCTTTGGTCTGATGAAAGCAAATTTGAGATATTTGGAACCAAGCAGCGGTTGAGAGCAGGGTCCTCCCTTAACTCAGTCGGTAAAGGCTCAGCTACAAAGCAACACCATGCAGGTTCGATTCCCGGTCTGGTCTAAGAAATTTTCGTTAAGAAAAACTTCTCGACTCCCTGGACATATAGGATATGATTCAATGGGTGGATCGCTCAGCACACTTTTCTCCTGTGCTATTTTTTTGAGTGTGTCTACAAGTGTTGCAATGTTCTGGGAATGTGCCGAAGGTGCCGATGTGTTGACAACCCAAATTGTTATTTTCTGCTGAGCCTGGCAACCAGGCAATGCATATTGGCAAGGTTGCTGGTTTCTTACTTCTATAAGCTCAACTGTCAAAAGTGTTCCTCAGTGTGCCACACATGTGGTATGGATTGAAAATCGAAGTGCCGCAGCTATGAAACTTGTTCGTCTAGTGTGTAAGACATCGTGGCTGGCACATTGTTCTAAGCGACTTACCCTTGGTATGATTGTTCTTGCCACACACTCATACTAATGCAAAAATGGTACAGGGGGCGACCACGGCGTAGTGGTTAACAACCATACCTCTCACGCCAAAGTCATGACTTCGTATCTCACCTCCGGACAAGTTACGAAAATACCCAAAAGGTATTTGCGTGACTACGATGAGAGATGAACCAGCCCAGGGCTGAAAATCTCAATAATAAAGGAATAAAAAAAATGGTACTTTCCATCGAAAGATCTCAATTAAAAACTGTGGAAGTGCATTTTGAATACTAAGTTGAGAGCAAGCAATAAGCTAATTGTGAATTCAATAAGCTTGACATGCTGAAAAAGAAGAAGAAGGAGCAGCCGAGAGCATGGAGAAAACTAGGTGAAGAACTTTTGGATAAGAACATTCAGAAAACTGTAAAGTACGGAGGTGGCAATATTATCGTGTGGAGATGCTTTTCGTGATTCGAATCAATGGAATTATGACTGCCGACTCTGAAAATTTGCAAGCGTCCTTGCTGAAGGTTAAGCTGGAAAACGACAACTTTTTCCAACAACAGATAACTATCTGAAGAATACGGCATGTAAAACACAAACGTTTTTCCGAGGATTTCGCATCAAACTATTGGAATGGCATCCACAGTCCACGGACTTGAATCCGATTGAAATTTTTTGGTTTATATTGGATTCAAAAATGGACAAAACGAACGTATTCAACAAGATTCTACTGTTCGAATCCTTTCGATCGACAAGGGAATCAATCAAACGCATGTGGAGAGCATACGTCGTCTGGAAGCGGTTATACAAAGTACTGAAGGCCATACAAAGTTCTTAGTGGAAGCTAAACATAATTACTGAGTGGAAAGCAGTAGTATTTTATCAAATAATTTTCACTTACTCCAAAACCTTCTTTTCGCTTAAAAGAACTAGTGATGTTGCTGACATAATAATGCAAGAATTGATGAGGAAAAAAGAAAAATACGGTTATGAACTTTATTTTTGCCAGTGCTGTATACACACTTAGTTTTTTTTCACCGAGAATCAAACAGCCGATCATTTCGGCATTTCGATTTACAGAGATTCGGTGAACAAATAACCGAGATTTGGCTAACAAATTAAAATTTTACTGATACTCAGCTAACAAACAAACATTAAATAGGGATGTCAGCAAAAGTAACTACCGAGAAGATCGGCCGCTGGGACATTGTGCCGAGATAAATTAAGTGTGTATTTATTTCTTTCGACAGATAAACCAACATTCAATATGCAACTAGCGGTTTGAAATTGGTTCACTGTTGTAGAACCCCTTGGTCCGAAGTACACCTTGCAGCCAGCACCTTGCTATACATATTTGCGCCTTTGTTCTTATTTGCTGTGATATTTTGACAGAATATTTGAGAGTGTGTTCGTGTGAGTTCATTCTGGGGGTGCATTATTAAGCTTGGAATCGATGTTCTAGTACTGACAGAGCCAAGAAAAAAATCGTATTTGTTCGGGACCTGCTGGTCTTTGAGTTAGTCTATGGATAAACTATTCGATTGTCAGTAGCGGCAAGCGGCAGGGTGAAATATTTGTAAATAGTAAAAACGCTAAATATGCGACGCTCGGTCAAACATGTCAAACAAGCAATATTGATTTCTCAGGCTTTGTTAGAAGCAACTCAATATTTTTAAACTATTTAGTTTGTTCACTTTCCACGCACCACCCTAGTGCGATTTCGACAGTCTCATAAATTTTCTCCTCTTCCTATCCGAACTTCAAAAGAGGAGAAGTGACTGCGCTCAACCAAGGCAGCGAGCGAAGGGGAAGTGTCGTTCTTCTGTTCCCGTTCTGTTTCCTTCTTCGGCTTGTTCGTGCTGTTCTCGTGCTTAACGTTTCGGAAGATCTACAAACAGTTCCTTATCAGATAAGCATCATCAAAATGTTGTGGGTGATAATTAGTTCTAATTGTTTCAAGCCATTTAAAAATGGTATTTTCTTAGAAATTTGAAAAAGTTTGGCACAGTTCTTGGCTTATATCAAGTGTAGTGACATTCAGGTGAATTTAAAATTGAATTAAAATCGTGTACGTTTCCAAGCTACCGTAAACCATTTTCAATTCTTTCATCAAAATGCTAAATTTTTCAGAAAACTCAGACGACTACAATACCTATCCCATCCGGCCGAGGGGACAAAAGTAGCCCACATATCAAACAGTCATAAATTTTACGATGCACACCTGGAGGAATCGAGCGTGGCATGCGTTCACTCGGTCGAGCAGCATAAGGAACAGGCACGCCGTCGTCATCATCGTCGATTCCTGATGTTTTATGTTGTTGGTACGGCATTGGTGTTGTTGCTGTTATTCCTCTAGCCTGGCAAGGATGACGATTCGAAAAGGACGGACTGAATAGAGGCTTGCCTGCTGCAGTTGATATGCCCGAGAAAGCATCGGAGAACGAATGCGTTCAAGATAGAGAGAGAGGTGTGCTTATGCGGCACGATATGAGGGGTTGCCGGAAAGTCAGCTGTTCGGATCGTTAGGAAATGAAACCGTTTGCCAAAAACAGATACGCGGCGAAAGGATCTATTGGATTTACGCTGCATCTGACGAAATCCGGAAGGAGTAAATTAATTAAGGCGCCAACGCAGACTTGATGAATCCAGATGACCGCGGCTAAAGACCAGATCATTCCGAGGCATAAATATCAATTTGAAGTCGTTCTTAATTGAGCTTGTCGAGAAAAGACACTTGGAAGTCTTGCCAAGTCGAATGCGGCTCAAATCCCTCAATTCGATTGAGCGCGGTGTGAATCATCACACCCTCGCTGTCCTCTCCACTGGCTGACGACACCAGGCCCGGATTAAATTGGATAATAAAAAAGTTTCGTTTGATGCTTCTCTTATTGAAGAGTGGAGACACGCAGCAAGAAAAAGAAATTTATTTGCGTACGACGCGGTGCGATGTTTCGCGATCTCAATTGGTTCTAACGACCGTCGTGGTATCATCAAGTCCCTTTACCCGGTGGAATCCCTCCCGAATGCTGACCAGTTGAGCGATGGTTGAACGGAATGATTGTTTCTTGGGCCTACCCTAGCAGCAAGTGGGTGCACGTCCTTTTCTTCCACACCGTGGCCTTCAAGAAGGAAGTTGTCAAAATTTATCGGATCATACTGGGTCGAGGAACAATTCGCGAGTGGAAATGAACAATTTAACAATATTTGGAGGATGGAGATGACTCATAAAATGCGACATTTCGCGGAGGCAGACGTGCATAATTTGGAACATCCGGACCAGAGGAGTCTTGAGACGATTAGATCATCGACGCACCGGGCATTGACCTACAAGCCAAACAACGCCAGAACAGGATACCAAATCGACTATTCGACTCTAGATCATCAACTATGACGACCAGCTGGCACAGTCAAAATTCCCGCAATTTACCAACGTCTTGAATCCCCTAACAAAATTATAAGACGAACAGAGACCCGAAAGCAAACATCTTAAAGCAATTCCTTTGTCAAGGAAAGAAAAAAAAAACCCAGCCGTTGCAGTTTCTTGAAAGACGAAAATTAAAAACCCTCTGAAGTTTACCTGGTGCATGACAATCATGCAGTAGCAGTGAACTATCGGTATGTGGCAAACGTCTTGAAAAAAGAAAGGGTCGACGTCTTACAACTGCAGGGTCGAATTCAGTTCGTTAATATCGCTCCATCAAACACCAGAACCCCCGGATCCAACCCCGAACAACCGTTCCTTATCGTACCGCAGGTATCGCCCTAGGCCTCAAAGAATCGGTGACATATGTCTCGACCAACAACGTCTTGAATCGTGTGAGCTGCGTGTTTACCCAATTGGAACTACTTCTTTTTAAATTTCCACCAGATGCTCGACGAAGGTGAACGCCATAATTGCAGGTTCGGTTGGCACAGATGTGCCTTATGGACTTCTTGAACGTTTTCTCAAGATCGCTTATCGTGCCACTGGGCGTCCCTTTAAACGCAACTTGTCACTCTGTGCAACGGAAATTTTCTGTCCACTTCCTACCGCATTCGAGTCAGAAAGGGAGCGACGAGCCGCTTTCTCACAGTAGTGCACCGAGCCGAGCACTCGTATGAGAAATCGTTTGAAGAAATCAAGTTACAGCGGTTAGTCCCGTTTCCTCCAAGGGGGGATCCCAACCAAATTGAAAACAAATAACAATATAATAACAAGGTCGGACGGACCGGGCGTAGCATTGATTTCGCACTGGAAGGGCAATCCCAAAAGAAGCCGGCACCGGGGCCCGTGCGTTTGGAAGGCTTCCCTTTGATCGCCGACGGTTGCGGTTTAAGATCTGCTTTGGTTTTACATATTAAGGCCGAGGACGACGGCGACGACGACGACAAGTGCGTTTCTCACCAAGAAGATCCGGCAATGCGCGGAAGTGCTGATTAGTGTCAATTCTGGTGTGCCCTCTACTCCAATCACACACGAACACGTTCGCTCGTAAGTGTAAAGTGATCCGGCTCGTCCGTGTTCTTGGCGATGATGGAAGGAGTAAGGGCGCCGTGGTTGATTGTAGTGACGTTTTTTTTTTGGTTTGCTTATGGGACACAAAAGGAAGCAGATCGTGTGAATTTTGAAGGCTCCGGACGATGATGATGGTAAAGAGTTGTACCGCACGGTCTTTGGATTCGAACATCCTTTGAGCGGTTCGTGGTGAGATTGAGAAGGGGGAGTTGGTGGTAGATCGTTGGTGTGGGAATCTTCGAGAGCGATAAATGTCACATTTTTAATCAGTATTGATTGATGGGAAAGGAATTGAATTCTTTAATGGATGTTTAGGTGGACAGGTTAACATTATAGTTTGTATTTAAAGCGTTACATTTGAGAAAGGCCTAATTGCAAAATGTAAACAAACCGAGTTTAACTCTATTCCAATCAAAATCTATGTAATCTACACCAACCTATTTTCATCTACACATAATACCCACTTTTATGTGTATTTTTGAATAATTTATAAAAGGGCCTAACAGGTTTTCCTTGAAAAAGCAGATTGACCCTTTAGTACTAAAAGGGCCTATCTGAATGCTCACATCGATTTGAATTAGGTCCTTTTGTAATTAAGTGGATTATGAAGCAATATTTAGTGTTTTCGTTATTCATAATAAATTCTTATTTCAGTAGGCTTAGGCTATTTTGAAATTGTATGCCAGCTACAAAAAATCTGTTTTGTTTACATCGTGGCTCAAAAATTTAATTTGGTGGCGTTATTTTGTCAAGTGTTAACGATTTCGTTCTAATAATTATTGTTTTTTAAAGTATTTTACTACGATGGAAGGCGGCAGCAAATTCCAAGCATTGTTGGGTGAGTAAATATTGTAGAAAAATATTTATTTGTAGTGAACCTTATGGCACACCATCCAATTCAATTACAGCTGCTGCTGCTGAGTTATATGCACGGGATGAAGTTGTTGACGTTTGTGGTACGGTATCCGCTGATCGATTCAGGTTTTCTACAGTGGAAACACCGGCTGTAGGTCGGTACGTCTTCGTGGCATGAGATGCCAACCTCGTTAGGTGATGTTGTTACCTCAACTCCTAAGATACCACTTTCCCGACCACAGTACACAGCCTTGGATTTATCTCTGTCCCAGATAGACGTAGAGAACGAGTCTTTGGATCTTTCCATCAGCGGCAACAAGGACGAGTCAATCGATTTAGTATTGCGAAAATCATGACTCGGTTCCAGTTAAAGATGGGTGTCTCATGAATTTGATTATTGTCGACAGGCCTAATTCCATTACAGTCCAAAAAGAATACGCCAAACGTAGCAGCTGGTCCCGATAGTGCTTCCGAGCCCGAAGGGCCGTCGAGTGTGACGCAGATCAACAACAATGATCATAGTTACAGCGCCTCCCGGGAATGCGTTGTGGAGTTGAATGTGAATGAAGTGGAAACGGACTCAACGGCTAACGATCACGATGTGCCAAGTACGTCGAAGGCCATCAAGGCTGTGCCGACGATCGAAGCACGCAGGGACACCTACAAAAGCGGATATGTTTCTAACGAAAAGGATATGGACAAGCCCTGTAATAATGATAACAACGATGTTGATGCCCATTGGTGCCCATGAGATGCCCATTGGTGACACATGCTTGCCGAAAGATATTTCTATATTCGAGGACTTCCAACCATACCACAACATTTCATTATTTGAACCAGAGTCCGATAAGTAGGTTATTGAATCATGCAAATCTATGCTTCCTGAAGGTATATTTCAGTAGCATATACAAAATACTAATAAATATTTTCTGAAATAAAATTTAATCATTCAATTTCAGAGCAACGAACAACTAGAAAACGGAGATCGGAACTGCCTGCTTCAAAATCACCGTTGAAAGAGAACGTGAATGGCGCTTTGACAAGCTTTGACGGCGATCCTATTTCAAAGCCGCCTGGATAAGAAGAACTCGAAAAAGAAAATATTGTAAGGAAGATAGGCACTGCTCATCGTAAGCTTGTGAAAAATAGAGTTCTCCAAGCGAAGGGTCTGGAATACAAACGGGGAGATGGTAGCACAGCTCCTGCTTGGCGAGTTAAACAGAGCTGCAACTGCCCCAAGCTTCAATGCACCGAAAAATTTACCGAAGAAATCCGGGAAAAGCTTCTGAAGAATTTCCTGCAGCTGACTGTGTCGGCCCAGAATGGTCGAAGACCATATCCTGTCATTTCCTTCTTGCACCTCTCACTACACACGTGACAAGTCGTCGAAACTATATCTCTCCAGCGATCCGAACATCAAAACAATGTTTGAGCTTTATCAGCAGAGGTGCCTCATTGAAGAAACCGATCCGGTGCACTACAATTCCTACCGCAACGTTTTCAACCGCTTCAATTTGGCATTTAGGAAGCCGCGCTCCGATACCTGCAACAGAGGTGACACATTGACTACAGAGGCGAAGTTAGCTGCCGGTTCTGATCTGGTAGATGTAGAACAAAGATTGTACGACGAAAAACGCAGGGACATGGGTGACATAAAGATGGATCATTCCGTGAAAGTTGCTTCATTTGACCTACAAAAGTGTCTGCCAACTCCTTTCCTAAAGCGTGGACATGCTTTCTACCGTCGTCAGCTGTATACTCTGAACTTGACGGTTTTCGAGTCATACAAAGGCAAGAATGAGGCTTACTGCTAGCTATGGAATGAGTCGATTGCACGTCGCGGAGCCCAGGAAATCGGATCTTGCATTTTGCATCATATACAGCAAACACTTCGAGAGCAGTCAAATGAGGAGTCATCGGCGTTGAAGTATGTTTTTTACTCGGATCGCTGCTGTGGTCAGAACCATAACTTCGTAATGTGTATGACTTTCCTGTACATAATTGATCTCTGCCACGCAGAAGGGAGAGACGTTACCATATGCCATAAATTTATGGTGTCAGGGCACTCTCACATGGAGGTTGATTCTGTTCACGCAGCGATCGAACGGGCTAAAAAACGAACAAACGTTGAGATTGAGACACCCAGAGGCTGGGCTGTTTTTATAAGCCAGATAAGGCGAAAAATCCCCCGCACTGTTAAAGACTGTATTCGATGAAATTTGGACTCACAAAATAGGTCACCAAAATTTTTCCTTGAGCCCGATTCATTTCAAACATTCTGGAAATAAAGTACTACTAAATGGTTAAGTTTTGACATCATTGGTTTATGGAACCCCTTCTCCCAACCCAAATGCCCGCACCTTTGCCTGGACCCCTTTCATCAAATTTTGGGCAATAATAGAACCGACTTGCTTACTTACTTTTAACCACACTTTCTTTAGTTCAAGTTCATTTTCTATCAGTTTTGGAGTTTTAACGAGCTTTGCCTTCATGATTGCCCAAATTTTTTCAATTGGGAGAAGTTCCGGAGTGTTTGGAGGGTTGACGTCTTTTGGTATAAAAACTACATTATTATCTTTGTACCAGTCTAAGACGGGCCGAGCATAGTGGCAAGATGCCAAATCCGGCCAAAACAGTGTCGGGCCATCGTGAGATCTCAAGAAGGGCAGATGTAGATTTTGGAGGCATTCGTCCTTGTAGATTTGTCCGTTGACGGTCCCAGAGGTGATGAAGGGCTGACTCATTTTGCCACATCCGCAGATCGCTTGCCAAGGAATTTTTTGGCGAATTTCGACAGTTTCTTCTTCCGTACACTCTCCGGAACGGCCAACTTAGAGGTGGCGACGTAGTGTTCCTGTCCTGAAATTTGTTTGGTGCCGGCTTTAATGTAGGTCTCATCGTCCATCACAATGCAGAACGGTTTTGTGCGCCACTCTCTGTACAGTTTTCTTGCACGAGTTTTGGCCTCCAAGTTCTGTTTATCGCTCCGGTTCGGTGCCTTCTGGACCTTGTACACATGTAATCCAGAACGTTTCATTGTTTTCTGCACAAAACAAACTGAAACTTTCGCCTTTTTCGCAACATCCCTGATCGAAATGTTGGGATAACGCTTAAATTGGTTCAATACCATCCTGGCCTTCTCCGGATTTGATGTGCCACGTTTTTTGCCACTACCATTTTTCCGCTTGGTTGTCTTACGGTCCTTGAACGTTTTGATCACATGAGATACGGTTGAATGTGCGATTCCGAGCTGTTTTCCGATCCATCGATGAGAAGCGTTTGGGTGTTCGAAGTGAGTGCCCAAAATTTGTTGGCGCACTATTTCTTCATTCGAAGCCATCACTGAAATCACTCGACCGATTTTCACGAAACTCATTACACAATTGGCACAACACAATGAAATACATTCAGTTAAAATTTCAATAATTTTTACCCACACGCTTAAAAGTTACGAACAATTACGTGTGTCCAAATTTCATCGAATACAGTCTTTATTGAGTTAAGCCAAAGGAACTTCCTGGCCTTAAAAGAGCTGAATTTGCGCTACCAACGTCTGAAATGCAACACCGAGGATCAGTTGGTAAAACTTCGTGACATCTTGTGGTTTGAGTACGAAACTACTGCACCAGGACATGTATTTTACAAGCAGAACGTGGAGGACGACTACAAATGCTTCAGTGCGTTGAGGACAGACGAGCCTCTTCACGAGCCCATTAATCTTGCTCCCATCTCGAATACACCAATATATCTTTCCCAAGAGAAGTTGGAAGACCTACGAAGCCTTCTGTCATTCATTTCCAACAAAGAGTATTATACCACAATGCACAGTGGGCAAAAATGGATCCAAAATCCCATCAATTTAGACGGCGCAGGGTAGGAGTCCTAAAAAATAGCTGATCTTATGGGAAAAAATGCGGGGAATCGAATGGTGTTGGTTTCATTTAGGGTTGACAACAGTAAGTGTCCCATTTTGCCCATTTCTTCCCTCATTTTGGATGCAAACTAGAATTATTACCCAAAAACTAAACTTGGTACAACCATATTGAACCCAAATGCACTGTAAATTTGCAAACAAAGCTGAAGAACTGTAGGGAACAAATTTTACTTTGTTCGGATGCCAGGAAGTGGTCCATTGTACCCGATTTTCCCTCACACATGCATTAGCTCATATACCAAGTGGTTCGGAAGATTGGCGCCAGTAATATTGTTCTCACTTGCACTGTACTTATGAAAAAATGTCCGGAAAATCGAATGGTGATAGTTTCGTTTAGGGTTGACCACAATAAGTTGTCCATTCTACCCGATACCCTAAACGTCGCCGCAAGAAAGCGGTAAAAGCAGCAAATCATTTTGAAAATGATTTGGACTTGATTGAAGAAGAATATGAATGATCGAACAAATTGTCGATACGAAAATTTCATTGTAAGCTCTAATTACAATTTTTTGGAAAAACACTACATAGAGCTAAATATATGAAAGTAAAAACAAATTATCTGTTGCACGTCTATTATTAAAATCGGTATCCACATTAATCCGGACACCTTCAAATCATTGTAACTTTTGAAATATTGCACGTAGGAATGAAAAAATTCACTGTGGTATAGCTGAGAGTCTATGATGAAAAAGACTATGATTGATGTTTACATCTCATGTTTAGTACTCAAGATGGCGAAGAAAGAAAAACAAGTGCGCGAGCGAATTTTGTACGGGCGTACGGCAGATCCTGACTTGTCAATACGGGACCTTGCATAAACCTTGGATTTGCCTAAATCCACTGTTCACGATGTACTCAAATCATTTTCGGAACGTTTGACGGTGGAGAGGAAACCGAGAAGTGACAAAAACAATGGACGCGCTGATCCTGTCATGGACCGAAAGGTGAAAAGCATATTAACGAAAAACCCAAATCTCTCCATTCGAACGGTGGCTCATAAAATAGGGATGTCACCTGGTTTTGTCCAAAAATCAAAACAACGTTTGGGACTTAAGTCGTATAAAGTAAAAACAGTTCCAAATGGCAACGACAAACAGAACTTGGCAGCAAAATCACGGGCTCGACGTTTGTACTGCGAATATTTGACGAAGTTTTCATGCGTTGTTATGGACGATGAAACTTATGTCCTGGAGGATTTCAAGCAGCTTCCAGGGCTGGCTTTTTATTCTTGCTGTGGCCAGAAATGCTACCGCTGAGCATTTCAGAACGAAGAAGGCATCGAAATTTCCCAAAAAATACCTTGTGTGGCAAAAAGAGTAAATCTTTCGTCACTACAGGTATAATCAACAAAGAGATCTATCAGAAAGAGTGTCTGCAGAAGCGATTGCTACCCTTCATCAAAAGTCACAAAGAAAAACCTTTGTTCTGGCCCGATTTGGCATCATGCCACTATGCTAAAACTGTGATGGAGTGGTACCAAGAAAATCAAGTGAACATTGTACCAAAATCCTCAAACCCGCCAAATTGCCCAGAGCTACGACCAATCGAGAGATATTGGGCTCTGATGAAGCGGCAGCTTTCTGGAAAGAAGCAAAGAATCAAAGACATCAAACACTTCCAGCAAATGTTGACAAAGACGGTTTCTACGATTTCTGAAGAGTCTGTACAAACCCTAATTGACGGAGTTAAGCGCAAAGTTTGAAAATTTTATGCAAATACCGAATAACTATGTTTTGTCTTCATGAATTGTTAAAACACATCCCATGAACTTGAAATAAACAACTACGGCGGAAATATAATGCGAAATTTATGTTTTGAGGTGTCCGGATTATTGCGGCTACAGACCTTCACGTAACAGAAAGGTAGGCTGTGTCACCGATTCGATATGACGTTTGCTTTTTTCGCTATTAGTGATCGTTTTAAAATATTAATGAATTACGCGATATCCTTCTGTAAAATCGTTTTGATGGTTTATGGGTTCGTGTCGGGTTTTTTAGATGAAGTATTAGAAATAGTGTAACACAAATCAGGATTCTATTGTTGGATGCATTGCTGTTAATCGAATTACGGAGAGCTGTTTCATCGTAGTTTGAAGCCGAATGTTAGATGGTTCTCAACAGCATGAACAATATTGCAGTCGGCACAATTTGGTTAACATTAGAAACCGTTGGTGAGATACTTTCATGCTTCTATATATAATTTACCAACCATTGCATTAAATGTTATGACTGTATCCATCCAAATTGATTTGTTCTCTAATTGTATGTTGTATTTATGCATGCTAAAAATCGATTTTCTCTTTCAAAACAATATTTGCATACCACCCACGGTGGTCCTTCCTCCCGAAACGAAACCGAACGACAACACTTCAGCCTGTATGTAAGATGGGCGTGCGTGACAAATCATGCCCTTGAAAGATCCTCTGAGCACCTTACTCAAAGCAACTGCCCCCTTCCTTCCATCCAACCTGAGCTTCCTTTCAACGTTGAATTTTTACTTTCCCAAAGGGTAAAGATGCTGGCCTTCGCTGCAACGTGTGTACTTCAGAAATTGCATAATTCCAACCCCCAGATCTTGCCCTTGCGATATCCAAGAATTTACACGCACACAAAGTGTCCCGTACACACATCGAGGATGCAGTTTCCTTCGCAAACCCCTTCAGCATGTTCTGTGGACGCAAAAGACAAAGAGTAATCTCGGCTACTGCCTACTCAAGTTGGAAGCTGTAAGCTACAATGAAGTCATCTTGTCGTCGTCGTCGTCCCCTTTAACCGAAAAAAGATGCGAGGGAGAATGTATTTTTTTTTTGGACCTGATTTTTTTTACATCTTTGAATTCTGATGATGATGCTGGTGGCTGTACAACCCTTTCCTTCCCCGCAGTTGGGAAATAGGCAGAAAGGGGTTTTGTCTTAATTTTCTTTATTGCCAACAAATGAGGACCGGAAGATGAAGGAGAAGCGAACTTTGGTGTTTATACGTGCTCTTCCCGCCAAGAGAGGGGTTCGGCGAACAAAGACATGGATACGACCGGATCCTGCCCCGTTCTGTGGGCTTGTACGCAGATTTTTGTTTTCCCATTGCGAAACTCCGTCCGAGAAAAAGGGGTTGAAATCTCAACTCCAAGTGTTTCATCTTGTACTGCTGCGGCTGCACTTGTACGATGCAAAAGTACTCGAAACCTCTTTCGGGGTCGGTGGGATCGAGATGGGAACAAGACGGGAGCCGAAAATCGATATCACCGAAAACTTTGTTCCAAACCCCCCCCCCCCCCTACCCCTCTCCCACGATCTTCGATTGCATTCCGCTTTCGGCCTCATTACAACAAGTTATCATCGCCTTCGTCAGCTGTGTGCGGGCGGGTTATTCCAATTTTCCGCAAGGAACCAGAAAATGTAAAACTGAACGACATTTACTTGACAGTGAGTGGCTGCGCTCTGTGCCTGTGTAGGTTTTGTTGAACAGGAAAAAAAAACCCCTGCAGAAACGGAGGAAGTATCGCCGTCCATGATGCATTGGCAGAGGCAGCACGGAATACGACGAAAATGGGTGATTTTTCCACTTGGATGACCCGACCCAGGTCGGTTTGGTGCAACATTGTCAGCCGAATCGACCGGGTGCCATCCCTTCGAGAAGCACATTTCCCCCCAAATGGAAGTGCAGTCACGAACGGGCACCGCAGCTTCCAGTGATTGCAACCCTGAGACTGGCTGCATTTTCGTGTGCACATTGTTACACGCCGTCGGTCGGGTTGACTGGCAGAAATTAAAAAAAAAAAAATACGCTGAAGGATCCCTTGACTATTTATCATCTCCCGGACGGACGGAGTGATAAAATAGGAAAATCTGACATGACCGCGACACTCTTTAATAATGCAAATGTCATTCGTTCCGCGAAACAAAAAGAATGAAAACTCGCGAAAATTGCTGCACTCGCGCCATGACAGGCCTCAGTCAGAGCATGGATGCATCCCGAAAAACAAAACAAAGAGAAGGAAGAGGATGATGCATTTTCATATTTTTGCATTCCGAATCCGACCCAGCAGACCGTTTCCGCCCTTTCAACTCCGGTGGTGAGCGAAGTGCTCCGAATGTGTGGGGCCAATGAATATGAGGTGAACTGTGCGAGTTTGTTTTTTTTTTGCAGAAGTTATTCGGGGCTGAAGAACTACTAACCAAAAGTGGAAGGAAAGTAAGGGGTAGTTTGGTTTTGGAATAGTAGCTTAACTGGATATCGGTGCAATGGAATGTTAATTTTTAAGAATTAAGATTGAACCACAGACAAACAGACAATACACTTGTGGTTTATTCATCGAATACTCAATCAACTGTCAATTTATATATTTGCTAGTTGGTTGTACCAAGTTATTCTCAAGCACTTGGTAATTTCACACATTTTTACATTTTTAAAAAAATGTTTTCTGAAATAAGATTCAAATCGTACAATCGTACAATCGTAAAATATCTCTACGTCACATGAATTGCAAAACGTGTTCAAAAAATCACCTTTGTTCGGACGCCAAATTTGTTTGTTGTAAAATCATTTTGTCAATAATATAGGGTGTCCCAGAAAGTCTTAGAACGAATTTGATGCGCCACTGTTCTTTCCAGATAATTTAAAAAAAAGTGGGATGGTCAAAGGGCTTTTTTGCTACCAGTACATTGATCGCAAGCTAAATGAGTCACCCCTCAAAGCACTACTCCCAACGGATAACCCCTCAAATATTCACAAATTGACATCACGAATCAAAACAAAAGCAAAGTGTTAAGTGTACTTGGAGGTCAATGGTCAATGGGGTTGCCAGCAGTTCTAACAAAAAATAATATCAGTGAATAGGTGAGACAATTTACAACCTAATGGCATGATTGCTTTGTATAATTGAGTTATAATTATTGAAAAATCGACGATGAAAACCGAAAAATAAAATTGTTCCATATCGAGGCATGCCTGTTTATCTTAATGAGTCTCATGTGCCGGTGCATTTAGTTTTCATGGAAATGCGAACCACTTCCCTGGAAAGCTGCAATAGATCGTGTCGAATTGATGCCAGCACTGCCAGCAGCGGCTGGATAGTCCTGAAGAGAATGAATATATTTTTTGGCTCAGGAAGTACTAGCACACCGGTCTCAAGCTCGGTCCCAAGCTCAATGATTCGCCCCTAATAACGTAACTCGCACCAACACACCCTCAAATATTCTGTCAAAATAACATAGCGAATCAAAACAAAGCCAATGATACTAGTACCGCAAGGTGTTGAAAAGCGCAAGAATATAGAGCAAGGTGCAGATTGCAAGGTGTACTTCGGAACTACTTCGGAAGGGGTTCAACAACAGTGAAACAATTTCAAATCGCTAGTTTCATATTGATTGTTGCTGCCAGGGGCTGGATGATCAATAAGAAATTGTATACATTATTTAGCTCAGAAAGTACCAGCGCATCGGTTCCTAGCTGAAAGAACAAAACATAACTCCCAACGAACAACCCGTCGAAAATTCTGCCAAAATAACACGAAGAATCAAAACAAAAACAAACATTCTAGTACTGTAAGGCGAAATAATTGGGTTCTCTAAGGTGTCTCTTGGGGATCATATTGGTCTCTATGAGTCAATTGTAGAAATCGAATCGAGCAACTCAACTCGACACTTGTGATTGTCGAGTCGACAAAATGCACATTACAGAAGCCGACTGAATCGGATCGAGGTCGGCAACCGAACTCGACTGCCAACTGTAGTGTTGAAAGATTTCAAAATGTCATTGAAATAATACACCATGCAATATTTCAGGACTTCCATCACCTTAGTGTGTCATTTTTGACATTCGAAGAATAAGTGTTTTCAATTTTCACGCTTGTTTTATCAGTTACATTAATGCATTTGTTATTCTGAAAACCTCATTGGAAATCTGTTTCAAAGTTATGAGTTGAAACATTATCGGTTCAACAAGTTTTTGTAAAATGTTGCCAGTAATCGATCATTGATTTTAATCTCGATATTTTCTGACCTTCTGGTAAAATCTTAATCTTATCCTGAGCTTCTGCTATAGTGGGACTTTTCTTAATTGAGGATTATTGTTTTGAGTTTTTGAAGGGTTTTCTGAACTTTGAAAGAATTCTCGAAAACTTCTTTGATATTTCTCCGAACTTCTAAAAACTATCTTTCCTCCACTTCTCTGAACTTCTGAATTTTTTAACTTTAAGCTAACTTCAAGATTTTTTCAACGTCGAACCGATAGCGACAGCAAGACATTGCATCGATCGATTCGATGAACAATCAAATCTGTCAAACGAGGTGAGATAGAAACCCATGAGTTGTAGTTCTTATAAGAGTTTGTGTCTTAGCTCATAGTCCGATGCTAACGGTTGAAGAGATGGTGGAAGTGTTAACTATATTTTAACATAGCGTCATGGGCAATGAATATTATTACGGTCATATGAATGAAGTTTGTATAGACTGCTTCTTCAGTTATTCAACGATTATCTCTTGAAATTCAGGAGAGTTCCCTCCCGATCTTCTGCGAAACTCTCTAACGAACTTCTGAAAAGTACCCTGCTGAACTTATGGCAAGTTTCGCCATAAACTTCTGAGCAGTCGCTCCTGAATTTCTTGGAACTTCACTCCTAAAGTTCGGAATAGTTTCTTTCAGACTTTCTGAGAAGTCTGAGAAGGGAAATTTCTTTCTGAACTTCTTAAAATTCCTATCCTGAATATCGAGGAAAATCTTTTCACAACTTCGGGGAGTTCTCTTCTGAACTAAATTAACTAGGTTAGTTTTATCCTAAACTTCTAGGAAGCTTATTCCTGAACTTTTGGTAAATATGTTCTTGAACATCGCGGATGTTTGCTCCTGAATTTCGGAGATATACTTGCTTGAACTACTCAGAAGTGTCCCCTATAGTTAAGAGCGCTCCCTTCTCGATCTACTGAAAAGTCTGCTTCAGTACTCTGAAGAATCCCTGCAGAATTTCCTTTCTGAATCTGTAGGGAATTCCCTTTAATTTTCTAGGGAGTTCCCATGATTTTCAACAAGCTTATAGAAGTTCTTTGTAGCATTATCAACATACTAAATTTTAATAGAAAATTTGACATGGTAAAAAAGTTATGAAAAGTTTTCTCGGATCTTTCATAAGTCGGATCTCATAAGTGCAAACCATTATAATTTGTGTATACGAGATACTAATGAATATTGTGCAGACCTTTCTAAGTGGATCTATCGGCAAGTTTATATAACTTTCGATATGCTTATAAAAGTTTACATTGTTTGAAAAACATGCACACAACTTCCGAAAAGATCTCAGTACTTTTCGGGAAATTCTGAAACTAATTCTAGACAATTTCGCGAGGAAGAATTAGAAAAATAATGGCTTAGTAATAGTTACCACTTGCAAACGAAAACACACGTATCAAAACAAACTTACTCGACAGAATGTGATCGATCCAGCACCCGTCTTCGAATGGGCTAGTGAGTCGACCTGCTCGACAAAATTTCGTCGATCTCGACAACTGTAATAGCAAAATAAACCTGTCGAGCAAAGTGACGGTCGACTTATCTTACCTTACCAATCAGACCAAGGCCGGTGTGGCCTTTGCTGTACACAGAAGTTGATTCACCTTGCTCGTCGCACGCCTATTCTTCTTGTACCCATCGGATCGTTTTCGAGATCCATTTTAACAGGGCTGTCGTCCGACATTCTTACGGCATGCCCAGCCCATCGTAGTGGACCGATTCTAACGATGTGCACGATGGGAGGTTCTCCCAGCAACCGATGCAATTCGTGGTTCATTTGCCTCCTCCACGCTCCGTCTTGAGCTCCGTAGATCGTACGCAGCACTTTCCGTTCAAAGACACCAAGGGCGCGTTAGTCCTCCGCTAACAATGTTCATGTTTCGTGGCCGTAGAGAACCACCGGTCTAATTAATGTCTTGTAGATGGTCAACTTTGAGGTTCGGCGAAATTCGTTCGGTCTATGCGTCCTTCGGAGTCCAAAGTAGGCACAATTGCCAGCCATAATGCGCCTTTGTATCTCTCTGCTGGGTGTCGTTATAGGTGGTCAGCAATGAGCGCAGATATACGAATTCGTATACTCCGTCTAAATCCGGACGTAAATCGGTCCCAATGAAGCAAAACCTGGGCCGGAAAATCGTGAAATCTTTCACCTGTTAAAATGGTTCTTTCGTTCGAGGTGTGGCTAAAAAGCTGAACAATTCTATGAGTGACGTCGACTGAGCAAAGACTCGGAATGGACTAAAGACTATCAAGAAGTAGAAGACACTAAAACAGAGTGAAAAATATATAAGCATCTATCAAAGCAGGGGCCGTAATATATACGATAAACTGATGTGTTTCTGTGACCTGTTTGGCAACCACTATGTAAATGTGGAATGCTTTCATCTATTAAGTTTAGTGACGTTTAACGCACACTGGCGTGTCTATCATCGTGTAAAATATGTTGGTTTTCGCACAGATAACCTAAGAGTTTTCAATAAGTTTAGCGGTAGAAAGGATCTTTTTGACAGCTGTTTATTATGTTTTCGTCCAAAACGCACTACCACATTTCCAGAAGGCACACTACAACATCCAGACGTAATAAACTTAATTCCATAACAAAATCAATTAGCAACAACCGATACAATGACAGCTGCTATTTACGATCGGGAATCCGGCACCCAATGACGTCTTTATCAATGAGGTCTATACAGGTGGAGAAGAAGTGGTTAAGTTGTATTAGTGTAATGCAAAATACTGTCATTGTGTTCGTGAGATGATGCACAGCCTGTTTTATGTAAACATGCGTGACGTAGATTTCCAAAAACAACAAATTACAACAGCAGGAAATCACAAGATGGAATGTTCATTTTCGGTAATTGGTATAGTTTT
Source organism: Aedes japonicus (assembly GCA_034211315.2). Taxonomy (NCBI): domain Eukaryota; kingdom Metazoa; phylum Arthropoda; class Insecta; order Diptera; family Culicidae; genus Aedes; species Aedes japonicus. The sequence continues at coordinate 148,407 of JASCZW010000476.1, forward strand.
TAAACGGTTTCGGCTGAAAAATGCCTTTTTGTGCACTAAAAGGAGCTCGCTCCGTGATTGTTTATTGTATGCCCTATAAAACTTTATTTTTCAACCGATTCCAGTCTACCGATGATGAGAAATTGGCTCTATATCGCTACTCAATTGTCAAGTCCCAGCGTTTGAAAGTTTATGTGGCAAAAATTCAATTATCTCAGTTAAATTCACTCTGAATGCTCCATGTTATCGGGAGTAAATGCTTCTGATCAATAAATGGCATTTGTTTCATGAATATTTCCACAATTCAGCATTTATAATAAACGTTTGAACCGATTTTTTTTATCTGAACCTAAGCCCGCCAATAGAAAGTTCAATAGTGTTACGTCATCACTAGTCGGCTCAGCAATGTTTATATTATTTTTGCTTCCAATACAAGCAAGCAGTGCGTTGACCCAGACCTTATATAGATGTCATTGTCCGGCACCTATTCCCTACACTGTAACCGGCCAGTACCCATTTTTTGATAGTATAGGAAGCTGTCAAAAAATTGGTACTTTTAAAATCAAAATAATGCATACTAAAGACCCATTTTGTTTTATTTTCAATGAAAGATCAAAAGATGGGTATTTTCCTACCCATTAATGGGTAAAAATATCTTAGCAGTTTCCTGGCTCGCTTTGTATAGTTGAATCAACAATCAATATGCAACTAGCGATTTGAAATGTGTGCACTGTTGTAGAACCCCTTGGTCCGAAGTACACCTTCAAGCCAGCACCTTGATATACATATTTGCGCCTTTGTTTTGATTTGATGTGTTATTTTGACAGAATATTTGAGAGTGTGTTCATGTGAGTTCATTATTGGGGGTACATTATTGAGCTTGGGACCGAGCTTGGGACCGATGTGCTAGTACTGACTGAGCCAAGAAAAAAATCGTATTTGTATGGGACCTACTGGTCTTAGAGTTAGTCTATGGTTGAATAGTGTATAGTTGAATAGTGTATAGTTGTATAGTGCGCTGTTCGAAAAAAACTTCGCAACGCGAAGAATTTGGAAGAACTGGAAGTTAAATTTCCAAAGTTTCCTAAAACTGAGAGGTACGTTAATAATTTGATATAATAATGTAAAATGCTTCAATTTCATCAGTAGAATCGTACTTCCGAATATGTGTCACTTCCATGCTTTCATCAAGTTGACGTCCAAATTATTTAAATATTATCAGATATATCTACAACAGTCAATCCAGGAGAGTGCTATGCTATGCTATTTATGGTATGAGTAGCTTAGTTGAAGTTGGTTGGTTAGTTGGTCTACAACATTTCAAGCAGCTTCTTTTTAAAGACTTCAAAGGAACTTGGAAGTTCACTTATTATAGTTGCAGGTATACCAATTCTAAGGAATCATTCATTTTTCAAGTTTTGCCATTTTCGCAGTACTTCGTCTAAGCCTTCTAAGCAGCTTCAGATGGAGCCAGCTTTACTAACTCAGGGTGGTGCTTTAAAGAGCATAATAGTGAAAAAAAAAGGTTTTTTTGCAGTCTACAAAAAATTTCTTTTTGATTTTTTCGAAAATTGTTTGTAAAACTAAATGGCGAACACGAAATTATTGCGACACCGAAAATTTCATGCCAATTTTCTTATAATGTTTAGAATCAAACCAAAATTTTAGGGCAGTTTTATACATATATTTACTTCAAAAATCAGAAGAAAAGTTAATCGATGGAGCCTTGAGTGTAAAATTGAACGCATTTTCGCTTGATGCCCTCCATTAAAGTCTTTACAGTGTCATCCGGTACCAGTTTCTCAGTTTTTTTTCCATTTTCTTAACATGTCCTTCTCGTCTTTGACTGTCTTCTTGCTCTTCCGAAGTTCCCGCTTCATCATTGCCCAGTACTGCTCCACCGGGCGCAGCTCCGGACAGTTTGGCGGATTCATGTCCTTTGGAACAAAATGGACAGAATTGGCCTCATACCACTCCAGGACACTTTTAGAATAGTGGCATGATGACAAATCTGGCCAAAATAGCGGAGCTTCGTCGTGCTGCTGCAAGAACGGCAAAAGGCGCTTCTCGAGGCACTCAGATTTGTAGATCTCGCCATTTACTGTGCCCTTTGTCACGAAAGGCTCACTCCTCAGTCCGCAAGAGCAGATGGCCTGCCAAATGAGATATTTGGAGGCGAACTTCGACATTTTCTTCTTCTTAAATTTGTCGTCCACATAGAACTTGCTCTTGCCGGTGAAAAACTCCAACCCCGGAATTTGCTTAAAATCGGCTTTTATATACGTTTCGTCGTCCATCACACAGCAGCCATATTTTGTCAGCATCTTCTCGTAGAGCTTCCGTGCCCGAGTTTTAGCCGTCGATTGTTGCCGCTCATCGCGGTTTGGGAAGTTCTGTACCTTGTATGTATGTAGTCCAGCTCTGTTCTTTGCATTCTGGACGTAGCTCTGCGACATGCCGATCTTTTTAGCCAAATCACGGCTTGAGACGTTGGGATTTGCTTTAATCATCCGCTTCACCTTTCCCTCCGTCTTTTTGTTCTCCGGTCCCGGTTTTCTTCCAGCTCCTTTGCCGTGGTCCAACGTCAACCGCTCCTGGAACCGCTTCAACACTCTGGAGACGGTTGAATGGTGAATGTTCAACATTTTTCCCAACTACCGGTGCGACAGGTCAGGAAATTCCAGGTGTTTGGAAAGAATTTGTTCTCTCGACTCGCGTTCGTTCACCTCCATTTTCGTTGAGTTGAAAAACACGACTTCGAGTTTGACAGCATGTAAACAATACACATCAATGAGAAAGTGTGCAAAGTTTGGTTGATTTTTACCCAATGGTAAAAAAGTTATGCCCTGTTGAATGTGTCGCAATAATTTCGTGTTCGCCCTTTACTGTGAATTCTGAATGTTGTTTGTGAAGTTAGGGAACGTCCATTGATTACGTCACGCGAAAAGTAACTTTTTGTATCAAGGGAGGCCTTGTCACGTTTTTTGTATGGACCTTAAATTTTTTTTTATGGATCGTCACGTTTTCGCAAACCCCCCCTCCACCACGTGACATAATTGGACCTTCCCTTAGTATGAAAGTAGATTGCAAAGCAGATATTTTTTTTGATTCATGTTATATTATTGGGATATTATATTATTATACATTTTCCAGCTGCTGAAGGGTTAAACAGTGAATTTGGAAGAACCACGATGGGTCATACGGGGGAGGGGAGGCGTTAAAAGTTGTTGTGATTTTTTTAGGTTCCCTTTTTAAATTTTGAGAACCTTTTTTCGAAATTAGAAAACAGTTCTGTTTTCAATGCATCGTTCTGAGGCTACGAATCATTTTAAATTGGTGAAGCCCGTGAAAATCTAAAAACTTCCGGGGCATCGCAACCTCAAATATAGGAACTTTTTTGAGCCTGAACTTCCTCTTGCATATCGTTTAGCTTCTCACCCAGCTTCTAGATCCTATGGAACTGGAGAGGGAACTTCAGCAAAATATGCAGAACTTCTGTATGCTTGCAGAAGCTCGTTAAAGAACCTTACTTTTCGATGTGTGTTAAATTTACATGTTTTTCTATGTAACCAAGCGGGTTCCACCTCTGTCGGTGAAGGTGTAGCTACAAAGATACATCATGCTGCTAGGAATGGGCATTTTGGAAAATAAAATCGATACAACCTTATCGATTTTTTTTTTAAATCGAAGCAATCGATGCACGATAATATCGAAAGCTAATACTCGATTCGGAAAAAAATCGATTTTCAAAAATAATATTTGCATACTTGTAACTGGTGGTAAATAATAGAATATTCCTCGTTCTGATTTTATTTCCTTATAAAAAAGCCAAATTGTTATAATCTCTGTCAAAGAATTATTCAAGAGCGATTTAACATGGTGGATGGTCATACTATAACCAAGAGATATGTACGAATGTTTTTTGAGAATAATTACATCATTTTCCTCGTGCAAAACTGATTTCCCGAAAACAGCCATATTTTTTTGTAAATTAGCCTACGGATTTATTGGCCTGTCAACAAAAGGATCAACAAACTAGCATAAGAAAAGAAATTTGCATAAGTAAACATGAAGCAATTTTAAAGATTACATCCACTTAAATATTGCGGAAAATCTATATTAAAACCACATTATTTTTGGTATTTTGATACTTTAGTTTTCAGCACAGTATAAACATAACAATAACTGCAGAATATACGAATCAATCCACCTTGACTCCTGCAGGAAAATCTCATAACCAAATCATTAGGGCCTAACTAACAAACGTTAAACTATTCCTTTTTCCGTGAATATCTCGTCATCGAAAACTTGCCTGATCAATCCACCATGACCATTTCGAAGAGGAAGAGTTAACCTATCTAATAAAATTGGAAGCTTACATTTGTGCCAGGAGAAATTTACGGAAGATGCCATTGTTTACGTTTGTCAGTTAGGCCCAATCTTTGTTGAAATGTTATTCTATACGTGAGGTCCGCCTGATTTACTAATTTTCTTTCGCTCCAACGAAATATGCCATGAACAACTGTGCGTGAAAAAACGGTACCATCAATACCAACTAACGAAGGTGTCCAATCTGGTTGCGCGTTGAGCTACAGTTAAAGCTGTCAAAATAATAGAAACAAGCGTTGGGCGATTATATTATTTTCCTTTGCAAGGTTTGATCGATATCGATCAACTTCTTGCACTCAGTAATGTGATAAAATGTCAAATTAATAAAACATCGATTTCATCTTTAAAAGAATCGATGTTGTCAAACATCGAACAGGAAATATCAGATGAAAACAAATCGATTTATCGAAGTACAAATATCGATTCTGTGAAAATCGCATCGATATCGCCCATTCCTACATGCTGCAAGCGGCTTAGTTCAATTGCCAGTCTGGTCTAGTGCTACAATAATATAGGCCCTTAAATAACCGTGGAAGTTTAATTTCAATACTCGTTGAATTGCGATGAGGTAATGAACTAATTGTGATAGACAATAAGCTTGAATTGTCAACAAAATAGGAGAATGTCAAATAGTCAAACATTAGTGGAAATAAATTAAAATGTTACAACTTTGGCTAAGTTTTCTGACCCCAAACGACACACAGTCCATCAATTCGAAAGACGTCCACCAGAAACCAGCCAGACCAGCCCAATTTGTCATCCGCTTATCATCTCAGCCCCGGCGGTTCTAACCCAGCCAACAGAAACCAGATGACCGCCTTCCTCGATGAGCAATAACATCGAACCGGGCAGCTCTGGTGGTAATTAATATCCTTTAGCCTGCCACACGCGTTATCTGCTGATGAGTTTCTTAACAAAAACACATTAGCGCAGCAAGACTGCAACAAACGACAGCTCAATCTTTATCTGGTCGATTCTTAAGTTTCACTCGCCAACGACTGTCCAAAAAAAAAAAAACAAACGGGGGCGTCAAAGTGTTATCGCACACCACTCGTCATCCAACGGCCTCGCGTCGCACTCTTGACTTTTGACGTTAGACACTAGACTTGTGACAGGAAACCCCAGAAAACTTTCACAATGCGGTTTCATCGAATCAAATATTCATTACCTATGACCGTATTATTTAAAAAACGTTTCAACAAACTTTGAAATCGCTTGTCGTCGTTTGGTGCCATATGACTCCTTGAAGCCTGATTTTCAACCCCCGATCGGGCTGTCGAAAAAACGATGATTGCATGCAGCGCGGAGGAAAGTATGTTACACACGTCTATATAATTATTCGGATACGGAACTCGGCCGAGTTTGACTTTTTGTGGTTTGCAGCAGCAGCAGCGGGAAGGAGGAGAAAAGCGATAACATGAGAACAGGTGACGTGACTTTTCTACGGTCCTTCGGTTTTCGGTTCCGGGGGGCGAAAGAATGTTGAAGTTTCGATTTTGGAACAAATCGAACCGCGGAGAGGTGTCGAAATCAAGGAGCGCCTGTCTTTGATATTTTTTTTTCCGCCGTTGGTGTGTCGTGTGCAGGCGATTATTAGATCAATAAAACCGTTCCGTGACTTTCCGGGAGTGATGCGATGACGGGAAGATTCCAGATTGGAAATTTGGGATTGGTTCAGTGAAAAGAGCTGGTTCAAATCAATCAAAGTCATGGCGATTCAAAGAGAACGCTCTTCTTGAAGGATTCGGAAATTGGTAATTACGTCGTTTTCCCTTGAATTCGTTGAATAACGACGCGATGCATACAGGATGCGATTTCTTATCTGTCTCCCGTCCATCCTTCCTTCCCAATGATCATGACTGGAGACAGCATCAACGGAAGAAAAGGGTTCACGACTTATGCTGGTGGTACATTAGCATAAATCATACAAGCAATGCAAGCAAGTTGCATTTTTTAGTTTGTACTGATTTGTTTCGGTACTCGGATGATTCTTACCCAACAATGAATTTCCCTGCTGCTGCTGGTACTAGCCCCTCCGGCTGCCTGCAATTGCTGTAATCGTAATGATTCAATTTGCTTCAATTAGGCCGAAACATGTGGCCTTGAAACGTCCAGCGCTGCTCTCTTTTTTTCGGGCATTACATTGATTCGATCCACACGATAATTAGGAGGAGGCCGGAAAGAAGAAACCTCCAACCCATCGTCGTCACAATTGGATTGAATGCAACCGTCGGTTCTCAAGCAACTTCCCGTCCCCGGAACCGGAGTGTAATCATCTTCGACAATTGACCAGGCCCAGAAATTACTTCCACTTCCAATTGAACATCATGTAGCAGCAGGGTTACAAATAGCAGCAGCAGCAGCAGAAGCACCCTTTTCCCGTGAGGCGAGCAGCTCTTACACAGATCTATTAAGTGTGCGCTCGGCGGTCGAGCTGGCAGTAAATACATCAGCGTCCCCGAACAAGTCATATTTCACTTGACGTACTTTAACCGTGCGACTCGCGACGACAATCATGAGAATTGACTGGCGGACTGACTGACAATTATTAGGGTCATACGGCGACAGCATCTTGCCTCCTCGGTGCCAGCGCTGTGAATTGGAATATCCGGTGGTGCTGAGCCTGCTCGAGGAAGTTCCCATTACATCTCCAGAAATTTGAATCCTTTCGCGTTTGGCGAGTGACTCAGAGGCAGAAAGTATGGAATGGGATCCACTTGGATTGTGGGAATGTTTTCATATCGTTTATACATGCATAGTGTGGAGAGTAGTGGGGAAGATTATATCACTCCGGCGATAAATTGCTTGCGATAATTAATAATGCAACGTGATGATGCAGCGGGAATGCTGCGCACTTTGTGCAGCTGAAAAGTGAAGATGCAAATTCATCAATTAGAAGAACGTATTGCGCAGGGTGGTTCAGGCAAAGGAAACGGCATTGCAGTATGATTCATTCATAAATGAGGCGGTTACTCCGGTCTTGAGCGAATGGATGAGAATGGGATCGCGTTAGTGTTTTAGAAGTTGTTTTTAATGCTGGAGAAACTCACTAAATCTGTACGTCAAAACTTTACTTCGATATGGTTGGTGTTGGCCAAATTTGGATTTTTCAGATATTAAGGTCTGTATCCGCAATAATCCGGACACCTCAAAGCATGAATAAAACATAAATTTCGCATTATATTTCCGTCCTAGTTGTTTATTTCAGATTCATGGGATGTGTTTTAACAATTCGTGAAGACAGAACATAGTTATTCGATATTTGCATAGCATTTTCGAATTTTGCGCTTAACTCCATCCATTAGGGTTTGTACAGACTCTTCAGAAATCGTAAGAGCCGTCTTTGTTCAAATTTCCTGTAAGTGTTTGATGTTTTTGATTCCTTGCTTCTATCAAGAAAGCTTCCGCCTCTTCAGAGCCCAATATCTCTCGATTGGTCGTAGCTCTGGGCAATTTGGCGGGTTTGATGTTGTTGGTACAATGTTCACTTGATTTGCTTTGTACCACTCCATCACAGTTTTAGCATAGTGGCATGATAACATATAGGGCCACAACAAAGGTTTTTCTTTGTGACTTTTGATAAAGGGTAGCAATCGCTTCTGCAGACACTCTTTCTGATAGATCTCCTTGTTGATTGTGCCTGTAGTGACGAAAGATTTACTCACACAAGGTATTTGTTGGGAAATTTCGATGCCTTCTTCGTTCTGAAATGCTCAGCTGTAGCATTTCTGACCATAGCAGAATAAAAAGCCAGCCCTGGAAGCTGCTTGAAATCCTCCAGGACAAAACTTCGTCAAATATTCGCAGTACAAACGTCGAGCCCGTGATTTTGCTGCCAAGTTCTGTTTGTCGTTGCGATTTGGAACTGTTTTTACTTTATACGACTTAAGTCCCAAACGTTGTTTTGATTTTTGGACAAAACCAGGCGACATCCCTATTTTACGAGCCACCGTTCGAATGGAGAGATTTGGGGTTTTCGTTAATATCCTTTTCACCTTTCGGTCCATGACAGGATCAGCGCGTCCAATGTTTTTGTCACTTCTGGGTTTCCTCTCCACCGTCAAACGTTTCGAAAATGATTTGAGCACATCGTGAACAGTGAATTTAGGCAAATCCAAGGTTTATGCAAGGTCCCGTATTGACAAGTCACGATTTGCCGTACGCCCGTACAAAATTCGCTCGCGCACTTGTTTTTCTTTCGTCGCCATCTTGAATACCAAACATGAAATGCAAACATCAATCATAGTCTTTTTCATCATAGACTCTCAGATATACCACAGTGAAATTCCTACGTGCAATATTTCAAAAGTTACAATGATTTGAAGGTATGCGGATTAAGGTGGATACAGATTTTATCCTAAATAGGTTATAGAGTAGTTTTAAATACATCTTCCGTGATCTTTTCTATTGTGATGTGTCCAACTCAATGGGTAAATTCAATTGTAGGTGAGTTTGAAAGAAGGGGAACTTGGATTAGAGCACACGTACATGGGAAATAATGTGTTCTTCTAAACGAGAAAACTAGGTCATGATTTCAAGAATGTGTTGTGTTTTTGAGTTATGAATATACACCATGAACAATATTCATGATATCATGAACTATTTTTCCGCCGTAATGATATCATGAAAAAATCGGGATAAAAACAATGAGCTGAATTCCTGATACTGTAAACTTTGTTCATGAATCTGGAAAATCTACTTACTAGTGTGGATGTGACGAGCAGTGATAGTACCTGGTGGATATACTTGCTACGCTATAGTTATTCTTGAAAAGATAATCGACTGATGAAGCTTATAACACAACTTTAGATTAGAGGCAAAACAAGACTTCCTAAGGTCATTACTTGCATCTGCCATTGTAATACTGAAACCATGAACAAGAGTCCTGAATTCATAAAATAAGATGATACTTTGTTTCATGATTTTTTATTCAGGAAAACAGAAACGGATTTGTTTCCGTGTACCCATTGGTTGACACTAAATATTGACCAACGTGCTTTTGTACATTTGTTTGAGGATTTGTTATGCGACACAAATGTCCAAATCCGAAGTTCGGATGCCGTGCTGCATCAGTGCTCGAACTTTTTGTTCATTAACCTGGACACTTTTCAAATCACAAACTAGCATGCAGTTATGAGCTTGTAAATTTATCATAACAACATTTCAGCGTTAAATCTGAGAGGGTTGATTCATCGATTTCTATTACAATTTTTCTAAGTTGTAACATTCCGCCCACTTACATGTTAGGCGGTGGTAATTTATTTCGTGATTTGGAATCGGTGGATTAAGAATTTCTATATAGGTTATTACATGATGCGGAGGACTGCTTAGGGAAGCATACATTGAGAGTAGCTAAGCGGAAGAGAAAAAGAAAATTGAGCTTTCAGATGATTTGTTTAAAGATCAAACCAATAACCTACCTTCAAACAACTCGCAAACAATGAAAGGTGACAGTAAAAGTATAGACCAGTAACATTTTGAGACAAGGGGCTATTAAGTAGAACAGCCGACTGAGTTCATAAGCTTAATAAACAACTGAGTATTATAGTAATTTATTCAATGAAATGTTCTCACTATTCTCATTCAATGGTCATTTCAGCCAATAATGTCCAACACACAGTTATTAACAATCATCGTCAGCCCGCAACAATAATTTTTAGTATCTTTTCAGAGAGATAGCTAAGCTCTTTAAACATCCGGGGGATTAGAAGGATTCTACCTATATCTTTGTTCTTAATTTTGTCTCTTTTCAGGCAACAAATAATTTATTTCTACCAAATTTTGAAGATAATAGCTAATATCCTGCTTTATTTTGTTGTAGACGCGGCTGGGTAGTTCAGTGATTACCCGTTCTGCTTACTGAACAGATGGTCGGGAGTTCAATCCCAGGTCCGTCCCCTTCCTTGCCATTTGTCACTTGCCTCTTTCTATCTCCACTTTATTTAAAATAAAAAGCAGTCTACTGCGCTTGCTTTCATTGACCGCTTCACTCAGCACAGTGCATCCATCATCTAAAAATAACCCGCCTCACTAACACAACTATCCTTCCCTTGGCAATTGTAGAGATGCAGTGGTGATCGCGGTCTCTAATAACAACGATTGTCAAACTAATCATCCTTATTCCCCCCACCCCAAAGACCGTGAGGACGTGGCCGGCGCCGGTACTGATCTATAAATAGAATTAGTGAACTTGTACATTGAAAATGTAAAAAGCTACTCCCAAGCTCCATCTATGCGGTTCTCGGTACAATTACACTAGTTCTGTTCAGGAACGGAGTAGCAACTACGGCATTGCACGGTCTTAAAAAATATACTGTTTTATTTTGTTTATTATGTTTTGTTTTTATTCTTGTCGTTGTCTCTTTTCAGTCACAGCGTATCGTTAACCAAAACGAAGCTTGCTGCTAACCTTTTTCCAACTATCCAATATCCCAGTGATTTCTCGTGGAAGTGCAGATGATTTCTCGGCTTGCTTCAAAGCGAGCATCACGTCAACACGTTCCTTCCCATTCCCTGCTTTTGGGAACGGCCGGCGCCGGTATTGCTTTATAATGGGTAACCAGTTTTTACACATTGAGAATGTATGTTAGTCCCAAACATCATCTGTTGGTTCTTTGGGTAAATACAGATGATCTGGCAATAACGGAGTAGCATCCGTGGGTGGTCAATCATGCTCATGCTCTCACGTCAGAACCTTACTTCGATATTTTTCAGAACTGAGTTTTCGCTAGTGTTCGAATTTTTAACATAATGACCCATTCAGCGTTACAAATTTAGACCAAGTGGTTCGTCACTGTTAAGGTGAAATGGTGTAGTATTCAATAAGGACTGTAAAGAAAAGTAATTAGCAATACTATTCTATCAATGAAAAATGAAAGAGATTATAGGTATGATTTTGATTTTCATTTTAACAAAGATCAAAACGTTTCAGTATACTTGATTCCTTTCAAAAATTTAATCTCACTTTCTCTAAAACGACCACATTTTATATTTGAACACCCTTCATCAAATCCATTACATTTTTTATGAACTGTGCCATGTTTCGAGCAACTGTGCGCTTTCTTCTTGAAAATGCTTTTGACAATCGCCTAGTAAAAGTTGTGCTCGATAAAAAATGGCACACACATATTTACTCACCTAAATTAAACCGATTCTCGGATTTTCTTCAAGTGTTCAGGAAACGAAGAATGAAAAATTAATGATTTACAAAATTTGTTTTATTCAATTTCATCTTTTTTCCCGAATGCCCACATCTTTTCACTCTACCCAACAAATTTTGTAAATTTTGTGTATTTTGGGTTTTTGCCTTTTTACCTAAATTTTCTTCAACACCAGCTCTGTTTTAACAGTTTTGGAATGTTTGCGAAGTCTTGTCTTCATAGTTTCCCGGAATTCTGCAACTGGGCGAAGTTTCGATGAATTTGGTGAGTTCATATCATTTGGCACTTATTGACTCGGTCACTCCAACACGTTTCGATCGTAGTGGCAGAGTTGATCCTTTGTGTTTGTTTAAGCATGGCAAGATAAACTTCTTCAGGCCCTCTTCCGTTGATTGTTCGAGATATGATGGAGGGAGCGCTTACACATCCTCAAATCACCTGCCAGATAAGGAACTTCTTTGCAAATTTCGATAATTTCTTCTTCCGAACATTCTCCGGAACATCGAACTTGGATTTGGCAAGGAAACATTCTCGCCCTGGAAGTTGACGGAAGTCGGCCTTGACGTAAGTTTCGTCATACATTACGATGCAAAACGGTTTGGTGAGAAACTTCGTGTAAAGTTTTCAGGCGCGGTTTGGGGAATTTTGCACCTTGTAAACATGTAGCCCAGCACGCTTCATGGTTTAGCATTAGCATTAGCATTAGCATTGACGGTTGCACACCTCGTGGATGGAGCTACGATGAGGAATAATTTGTTGAAGACATTGCTGCCACCATGAAACGAGACCAGTTTCTGATACGTTTCTGCACGCAACAATCACCACGAAAACACTCCTCACCTGGCCACGTCCATGCAACCGTTGGTGATAGGGAGGATTTGGTATCTACCTTAAGAAGACACGGGGAACCCACGTAGCCTTCAGTAGATATCAAAGGAAAAAGGAAATGAATAGTCGGAGAGAATAGTTGAACAGAATGCCCTGTTTGGTGCACAGAACAAAAATGTATTCAAAAATGGTCGTTGGGAGCATCTAGTCTAAGAAGGTTAAGTGATGCTCCATTTATCTTCAAACGGTTGGGACTTTAGCATTAACTATAGTCCTAGCTCCCTATGGCTTATGGTTATAGCGCCATTACTCGCTCTCTGAAAAGAAAGAAGAAAGCGCCGACCCGAAATCATATGTTCCCTCCCTCCCCCCATCACAAACACACACACACACACACACACACACACACACACACACACACACACACACACACACACACACACACACACACACACACACACACACACACACACACACACACACATATATATACCTCACTCGCCCACATCACTACTTCTGTTTGGATTTAGATTAGTGAGCGCTGACTGAAAGTCAAAACCGTCCAAACAATTCACCAACTGTCAAATATTGCAATTGAATGTCGACTACAATGTTTACAGGTTACAAAAATTATTGATTGATGATTGTAAGGAAATGTACCTTATAGTTAACCTTTTATTAAACTGTAGCCCAGCACGCTTCATGGTTTTCTGCACAAAACCGACTGACAACTTGAACTTTTTTCTCGAATTGACATGTTTCGACGATTCTTGAACTGTTGCGCCACCTTCCTGGCCACTTTACCATCCACTGGACAACTTTTACGACCTTTCCCTTCCTTCTTTCGGGCACTCAGACGTTTTTTGAAGGTTCTTATCTCACGAGACACAGTTGTATTTGCAATTCCAAGCATTTTTGCGATCCATCACCTCTGGATGTTGGGTGCAAGTACACACCATTTTTTCACGGACAATTTCTTATTTCGATTACTTGCCTGGAACTACTGTATGAATAACTATGAAGCTTGACAGATGTAAACAACGAACTACGAATAAGATTTCCTCACACTTTCAGGTTTTTTTCAAACATACAACACACGGTTCAAAAGTTACAGAAGGTTATCGGTGTGCCATTTTTATCGAACACACCCTTTATCGTTAGATTAGTCGGAGTTCAGGAGGGTTTAGTGGATTGATGTCCTGTGAACCTCGTTATTTGCAAACCACTGTAGAACGAATTGAGCTTTTTTCGCTGATGCCAAATCCGGTCAGAAGGGAAGAGGAGACTCATGCTTCTTATACAGTGACGACGTGACCTGACCGAGATTTCCATTACGACTGTTCGTTAAAACAAATAGTTAGATGACTAACCTGAAACTAATAAGCAACTTGCACTGGTCCTTTATTATCTGCGCATGCGTCTGCAAGTCAGCTTTTGTGCGTGTGTTTCGTGTTTTATATCTCGAGTTAACCAAAACGCTTACATAAACTAACTCGTATTTGAATGAACATTACCAACTTTTAGGATCATAAGTAGGTATTCATTTATTTGTTTTTCTAACTCGACTGTATCTACAACATACATATGTACAGTAGCTGTAATCTCTTGTTGAAATATTCCACTAGTAAGATCTGAGCGTTTATCGTACCTTTGGTGAAGAAACCACAGCTTACCACACCAGAACCTTTAGTACAAATTCTTCAAGAGCAAGCGCGCAGTCCGTGTCATCCAGATCTTCCCTATCCGGAAACCGTTCGTTTAACGAAGTTTGGCCTTCATGATGGCCCAAAAATTCTCAATCGGATGAAGTTCTGGTGGATTGAAAGTTTTTGGCACAAACCATTTGTATCTCTGTACAAATCTAACACAGACCGCGCGGTGTGGCAGGCTGCCAAATCTGGCCAAAATTGCGTCTCGCATCCGTGAGACTACAGGAATGCCGCAGGGGCTTCTGGAGGCACTCGTCTCGGTAGATTTGCCCATTCATGGTACCCGTTGAGATGTATGGTTTGGCTCATCTCTGTACACCAGATGGCCTTCCAAACCAAGAAATTTTTGGTGCATTTAGTTGAGAGTGGTGGAATTGCCCTATCGATAAATCACAAATTGACTTGAACCAGATAGTCCTTTATGATTTGTTGCCCACATCAATTAGATTTTCTAAAATCTAAGTGACTCCACGTTTTAAAAAAGTGAGTTGAAAACGACTCCAAATTAATGAAATTAAATCAAGTCAAATCAAATCGGCTTGAAACAGATCGATGATTTTGATTCGTCGACTTGTCGATTCCAATGAGATCTACCCAAATTTAAATGACCTTCGACGATACTTAAAAGTTATAATTAAGTTAGATTTGTCGTCGGCTGAGCGAAAAGATATGTGAAACACATTGGCAGTCTTCAGCTGAGCCGTCAAACGAATACTATTGGAGCTACAGTGAAACTGGAAAGAAGACTAGTCAAGTGTAGTGTGCGAGTATGTTTGGGCGATTTAATAAATGCTCTAATCTAGACTTCTGAAAGAAGTGTAGAACCCCATAAACGGCTGTTGTTCCAACGTATAGGCAGATCTCTTCGTTAGATATCGAGTGCCTAGAAGACTATATTAATATTAATTAATATTAAATAATCGATAATGAAGACTCTGACTGTGTAAAACTGACAGAACATAATCCCAGGCTAGGGACATCCTAACCAGGATACTTTTTTCTACATGGTTGAAGCAATTATTGTGTTACGTATCTTGGTGAAAACTAATTAATTTTTAGCAGTAATGTTTTTTGACTCTTGTCTCTTGGGATTGATTCAGTCGTGGCATCTAAAAATTCTAACTCCAGCAGTGTTTGGAGAATCAAACGCATTTCAAAGGCATTGAAAACAAACTTAGAATCGTAAAGAGTAGACTATTCTAGTGTAAAGTTTGACAAAAACAGCTTGAACTGTTTGAAAATGCTTTTGAAATTAAGTATTTACTACCACTCATTGTAGCACGGACACTAAGTTCGACAGCATCCACAAATTGTTAGCAACGAGGAGATGGCATTCCCACTCTTCCCATCCAATTCTGGTCAACTGGGTGCCCTGTTGGTCCCATATCCCGATTGTTTGAATTATCGTGAAAAAGAAACTAATATATTTTTGTCAAAACTATATCTGAAATTCAGTGGTTTGGTACTGAAAAGAAATTTTATGAAATTTCTATGTATATTTGAATTTTTTTTTGAAAATGTTAAAACATTTCAGGAACACCGTCAACAGCTTCAATTCAAAACGTTTATTTCACTGAACTTTTTTTTTTTTGATAATTTTTTTTTTTGATCATCGAAAAATGCTGGATATATTTTGTAAATTGTACGAAACATTTGTATTTAGTGTATATGAATACCATGTGAATCGAATGTCGCTTTGAACGGATTCTGAACTACCCCTATCACAAAGGATACTATTTTCCTCAATATGATAGTTATGTTGATATTTGAATCTTTATTTTTGATTAATTTGTTGATTCGTTCGTCGTTGCTTATGTTCTTTGCACAAACTTTATGTATCAGATAATTTGTATTTTAAATGAAGGTTATTAATGCACGCACATTCCTCTTAAAACTACATTTTTTGCATACTTACAAGTCACAAATCATTCGTCTACAATACGTAGTGAAATAGAAAGTAATTGTGTGTCATTCATAACAAAACTAGTTTTAAAAGCAGTACGAATATTTCGTATCGGACTATTTTTGATAACGAAAGTACGCAAATTTCGTGCTCGCCAAATAGTTCCTCTCGCGAAAACAAATCGAAAAGAAAATTATTGTAGCACCTTTCCAGATCCTTAAACGGTGAGTCATCCGGACCTCCTTTCACCCAACGACACAATCCAAATCGAAAAAAAAAATATCCAGAGAAAAAGAAAGAAAACCCATTGCAAAACATAAAGAACCGCATTCAATCGGCTTTCACCTTCAGCATTCAAATGAAAGAAGCAAATCAACCGAAGAAGTAATCCTTTTTCGCTAAACGAAGACGAGACGACCCTCTACCCCGTCTCTCGGTGCGGTCAGAAGGATACCAATAACCTCAAGCGAACGGTGCGGATTCAAATTCAGAATGAGGACAGTGCAAAGGATAAACGGCTGTGTCGGGTCAAAGGGAAACAGGATACACTTATTTATTTACATTTGCTCTTCACCGAGGTGACAGTTCTCCAACATTTGTGTGCGCAAGTGGCATGAGGGGTCCTGGTGCAAGGCCTGGAAGCTAACGTGGGACACTTTTGCGAAACCTTTTTCCTGGCAGCATCCAGAAGGATTAAGCACACATACCTGCATCATGTGTCGGTGGCAATGTTTGGCTTAGGCGGCAGATGCAAATACCTACTTGGAGAGAATAATGCGCACCTTGATGACTGAATGAATCCTTTCATCGGGCTGCATCTTCGGGTGAGTGTGTATTTTTCGCAAATTGATTAACCCCGTGAAAGGATGCGGTTCGAACTCCTTCGGCGAGTGTTTGGTAAATATGTTCGACCGAGCTGGTTTGCCGGTGAAGGTGATTAATCTTCTCTAAAACTGGAACTGCGGATCTCCGGATGCAATGCAAGGCGATTCGATTTACGTACTTTTCACCACTCTCTGGCATTGTTTGGCAGTTGTTGACGACGACGGTGACGGTAGCAGCTGCTGCTGTGCCGATAATTACTCGAAAACATCTTGATGTGTTGGCGTTGGGCGAGAAAGTATCGCATTACGGAGCAGCCAGATTTGACCGCAAAAGGTCAGTGATTGAAGGAAGATTTAATTTCCCGGGTCAAGACCCGAAGCCAATGAAATTGAGTTTCCATCCTTGCTGCATGCAACATTGTGCTATTTCAGTCCGGCTGGGCACGAGGATCTCCTGAATTGCCACACATGTGGTTCACCAATAAATGCCAGATATGAATTTACTGAGTCAATATTTACAGCACACTTTCTGCAATCTATATTCTGCAAAAAAGAAGTCAAACACAGACATGCTTGAGAGGGCCCGGCAAGAAATAGAAAGCTCCGGCCGAGTGAAAGAAGCTTCAAATGCTTACCCGGTTTTCTGTGTTTGTTCAAAAGAAGTCCTACACCTCGTCAGTCGTCGTCGTCGTCGTATTCGTATGCATGGAGATCCTGATTATTCCAGACAAATTATTCCTCTTACACAGGCATTTCTTTTCAGAAAACCCAGTGTACTTCCCATCTCTGCACTTGCTTCGCCATGAGCTAGAAATGAATCTTCTTTCCACATCTGGGGTATAATTTCTACAAACAGTACCCAGAGAGCCCTAGATGTATATCTCTTCATTTTGCCATACATTCCGGTTGCAAATTTCTAGGACAGAAGGGGAGACCACATGGGGAAATGCTAAAAAGGAAATCTCATCCTTCTCCACCTGAACAAATTTCCTCGGAAGGCACAAATGCATCTCCCCAAACCAACAGTTTGAGGCATGACTTGAAGTCCATCTCGCTCCGTACAGGGGGTTGCCAGAGAACTGCAGAAACTGCACAAATTCCCCAACAAGTGTATTCAGCAGTTCTTCATCTTGCAGATTATGACGTACTCTTTTTTTTTGCTGCACTCATATATTCCGAAGGAAATCCTAAAAGCACTTTTCAAATAAGAACTTGGAAAATCCTTCCTCCAGACAGTGCACAATCAATGTGGGGCTTCTCCCCGCCTGACGCTCACATTCGGTTCCTTCTGCTTCTTCTTGTTTCTCCGTCTTCGGCCTCGAATTGAGAAGGGGGCAATTCCTCACTCACGGTCCGCATGCCAGCCAGCCAGCCAGCAAGCAAGTCAGATCCTTTTGGATGGGAAAAAAGTTGCATATTTATTCATTATTTTCTACTTAATAAGACTGCTGCGCTGCAATTACAAACTTGCTCTCTAATGCACCACACTACAGACATACACACACACGTACGACCAGCGCACACACCAGGCTGGCGCAGAGAGGAATACTTTGCCAAGGCACAAGAAGGACGACGTTGCCGGTTGGCACGTAGATATATGGGCGGCATAAGAGGATGAAAATAAATACCGCACCACGGCTTCCTTGAGTACTCCTCACTCGCGTTCCGTTCGTACGGATGTGTGTGCTCTGACGACGTCATCAATGGGTTCGGTGAAAGGGTTGTAGGCAGGGGAACGTCTTGAGTTCGGAATGAACCAAATACTTAAAGCTAATACGAAATCCTAACATATGTGTGTCGGCTTTTAAAAAATCATAAATCCTGGAAGATACGAAGTACATAGAATTGACGACAATGGCACAGGCATACCTCACAGATCGTATACCTAACGTGATGTCAAGGTATTCAAAAGTTTTGTAGAAGTCCAGTAGAGTCGTGAGATTCTTCAAAGTTTCTTACAAGTTGTATCCAAGCTCTGTTTAGCTGCTTTATCTTTGCAAAATGCTTGAGTTAGCCAGATTTATAAGAAAACCATTGGGTATTCTCTTGTATTTTTCATACAAATAATGTGTCAATTCCCTACAAGTTAGGAAGTGTTCCAAAAAAATCCATGGCTACATTTTTGTAGGCCTAACAGCCTGCGAAGTTTCCATCCACCTTATCCGTACCACTTCTTGTGCCAGTGGGTTGATTTTCATGAACCATTTTCCCCTCACTATTGTTTGACATTCTTACAAAGTGCCCAGCCCACCGTAGACGGCCAATTTTTGCGCTCTAAATTCAAATACGCTTACTTTTCTCCTCTGGCCCTCCATGAGATTTTGTACAACATTAGAATCAACAAACTACTGCACTGATCTATGCTTTCTTCAATTCTTGATCTGCTTGCGTAATTCGTGCTTCATATGTAATAGCTCAATATTTTTCGATTGGTTTCAACTTGGGGGCGTTTGAAGTAGACCTTATTTTCCGTATAAAATCTGTATCCACATTAATCCGGACACCTTCAAAACATTGTACCCAAGTAGCACACTACGATCATTCTTAGTTGTAGTAACATGATTATGACTTAGCAAGTCATATTTATGTTATCTCAACCGAATGGCAACAATTGCACGTAGATGAAAAATTTCACTGTGGTATAGCTGAGAGTCTATGATAAAAAAGACTATGATTGATGTTTACATTTCATGTTTAGTATTCATGATGGCGACGACAGAAAAACAAGTGCGCGAGCGAATTTTGTACGGGCGTACGGCAAATCCTGACTTGTCAATACGGGACCTTGCAAAAACATTGGATTTGCCTAAATCTACTGTTCACGATGTGCTCAAATCATTTTCGGAACGTTTGACGGTGACGAAACCCAGAAGTGACAAAAACATTGGACGCGCTGATCCTGTCATGGACCGAAAGGTGAAAAGGATATTAACGAAAAACTCAAATCTCTCCATTCGAACGGTGGCTCGTAAAATAGGGATGTCACCTGGTTTTGTCCAAAATTCAAAACAACGTTTGGGACTTAAGTCGTATAAAGTAAAAACAGTTCCAAATCGCAACGATAAACGAAACTTGGCAGCAAATTCACGGGCGTCGAGTTTGTGCTGTGAATATTTGACGAAGTTTTCATGCGTTGTTATGGACGATGAAACTTATGTCCTGGAGGATTTCAAGCAGCTTCCAGGGCTGGCTTTTTATTCTGCTATGGTCAGAAATGCTACAGCTGAGCATTTCAGAACGAAGAAGGCATCGAAATTTCCCAAAAAATACCTTGTGTGGCAAGCAATTTGCACGTGTGGCAAAAAGAGTAAATCTTTCGTCACTACAGGCACAATCAACAAGAAGATCTATCAGAAAGAGTGTCTGCAGAAGCGATTGTTACCCTTCCTCAAAAGTCACAAAGAAAAACCTTTGTTTTGGCCCGATTTGGCATCATGCCACTATGCTAAAACTGTGATGGAGTGGTACCAAGCAAATCAAGTGAACATTGTACCAAAAACCTCAAACCCGCCAAATTGCCCAGAGCTACGACCAATCGAGAAATATTGGGCTATGATGAAGCGGAAGCTTTCTGGAAAGAGGCAAGGAATCAAAGACATTAAAGATTTCCAGCCAATTTGGACAAAGACGGCTTCTACGATTTCTGAAGAGTCTGTACAAACCCTAATGGACGGAGTTAAGCGCAAATGCAAATACCGAATAACTATGTTTTGTCTTCTCGAATTGTTAAAACACATCCCATGAATCTGAAATAAACAACTACGACGGAAATATAATGCGAAATTTATGTTTTATTCATGTTTTGAGGTGTCCGGATTATTGCGCATACAGACCTTACCATTCCAGCACCTGTATTGAGTAGCGGCACGAGTTAGGCAAAAAGGCAACGGAAGGAAACGTTGTTGTGGATATATCCTTAAGAACACTTGACCATTTATGGCCTGAAGTCCTCTTAACTTCAAATCCCGCACGTTTAAAATCGCTTGCCAAACCAAGAGTTTCTTGACAAATTTCGAGATTTGTTGATTCCGTTGGTGCTCTGGGACATCGAACATGTCGCTTGCAGTGTAGAACTCATGACCTGGAATCTGCTGAAAGTCTGCCTTTATGAGGTTTCATCATCCATCCACCACGCAACCGGGGTTATTCGTCAGCATTTGCGTATAAAGCTTGCGAGCCCGTGATTTTGCGGCCACATTCTGCTGATCGTTCTGATTTGATGCCTTCTGGACTTTGAACGTACGTAGTTCAGCGTGATTTTTAACGTTGTGCTCAAAATTCAGAGGTCAAGGTTACCTTTTTTGCAATATCCCGCACAGAAGCGTTTGATTTGCACCTGCAAGCTTCAACTACCCTACTGCCGTCTGTAGCGCTCCTGCGAAGATGTTTTTGTAAACATTCTTTTTTCCAATCGGTGGTCTGTATGACGTTTGATAACACGGGAAACAGATTTCCCAATTCTTCTGCTATGCGAAAGATTTGAATTTCAGAAGTGCTCGTCGGCAATCCTGTGCCCTTACAACTCCATTTTAAAAACATTTTCCCACTTTCCAATAAAACTGACAGGACGTAAACAATGCATACAGAACTAAAATTACCTACATTATTTCAAACATTAAAACAAAAAAAAAGCTATAGCTGGCATGTGTTGCAATTTGAACGTGGACAGCCTATAGGGATCCCCATGAAGGTTCCATTTAGAAAAAGGGATTCTAAGATCGATCGAATCGATTTGAAATTGATTAAAATGGATTTTTTTTAAAGAAGCTTCCCCTTGATTGATGCGGGTATTAGTTACAGTAGTGAGGTAGTTTTATGGAGTACGGTTGTAAGAATTGAAAGTTTACGAAAAAAAAAGTTTGCTTTAAGCATCGGCTGTGAGCGGTAGCGTCGATGCTTTATTGGGCAGAATTCTGTTATCTGCAGAATTCCGTTCTGTTTATTAACGATTTTGAATCATAAATATGATCACATCACCTGTCAAGGTGAATCTTGATCCCTTCGAGCCTTGCTCTACTGACATAAAAAAAAATCCTTCCTGTGACATTTGTGGGGATGCAGAGTAAAATACGGTCCCTAAACAGTAAAGGTCACACTTACAGTGTACAGTGTTACTTCCAGCCACGATCAGTTGATTTATTGTGCAATTTCACTGATTCTGATCAATCACGGAGTAGCAGCTATTGATACGCCAGTCAAGTCAGTCAAGCTAAGCTAAGCTAAATTTGCAAACTACGATGATTAAAACGCAAGTTTATCATTGTCAGTTAGAGAATGCAACTGACATCAATAAGATATCATATGTTGGGAAGTTCATTCATTGGGTATCTTTCTCAGAGCCTTAGAGTAGTGCGAATTAAAACGTATTTGCAAAGCAAAGCAGAATTAATAAAAGATGAAAAATACCAAGCAAATTCAAACAACTTTTTAAATTTAGGAAAAATGAAATCAAACAGCGCTATAAAGATTGCTTCAGATAGAATTGGAACAAAAACAATTGCCTGTATTTCAGTTATTTATTATTGAATTCAAGATCTTTTTTTATACAAATGTAGTGTTTTCTTCATACTTTTAAGAAAAAATACGGATAAAATTATTCGTCACGGTTTCGAAGGAATTCTCGAATTTTTCCTGTAACACGGCTCATTA